>CM042159.1:586204-606204 GCA_023376005.1 Doryteuthis pealeii | reverse complement strand
GTGGTCTAATGCTTAGAGTCGTAGGAAATGGACTTGTTGACCCGAGTTCAATTCCTAGACGAAGCTGTTTGCATTTCACAAATACCTTTGGGAAAGGTACGAATCCAATTTCCCTCCAGCTATGAGTAAATAGTAGGGCAGACTGGGCTCTTTTACCATGGCTAGGTAACCGGTCTAGAAGGAAAACTCTGAATTCAAACCTGTTAAACTCTGCTTAAGAAACTGACCTTGTGTCGAATCCTGCTCGTGCAGGGTATATATATAATATATATATAGGATATTAATTGTCGATTTTAGAAAACACAAGACGCATGAAACTAGGGGAGTCTGAAGAGTGCACTTGCACAATCCTGTGTTTAGCCCAGAACGGCACATCAAAAAGTATTTTGATCAAATTGTATTGAGAATTAGTACGGCCGAAGTATAGACGTCGAGAAACTAGTCTAGACATATCTATTATATATGATGACAGTTGAGCATATTTATTTGAATTTTTAAAACATTTCAAAATTTCAAAATTAATGGTTAAGCTTCAGTCCTTTTTAAACACACCACGTATAACATACACATATGCGCACCGATGTACAAGCGTCGATCACTTCAGGAATTGTCCGGGAAGGAAGAGCTTCAGGTTCCCTTACAAGTCTATGCTCATCCAGGGCCCACCTCACCGCAATGTGCCCTTATTCCGACACATCAATGACAAATTCTGTGACTTTGAATTGCTCGGTTGATACTGGGAGCCAAAACTCATATTTTAGTGGCAGGGTGTTATGCAAGCTAAACTTCTTTCCTGAAACCATTCAGAATATTGACATGGAGGTGGTTACGTTCCTGGGTAGGAAGCACCGCGCATTCCATCAAATTACGGATGCAGTTCAATTTATATCTGGCATCGTTTACATATGTAAATCGCTGTGTAGTCGGGCCAGGGCAATAGATGCAGATACGAGTGGTTTCACAGTTTTTAAACAGCATTTGTGGAAAGTGAATAGATGCAGTCCTAACGGAATTGATATAACTTCTATCTAATAATATATATAAGCTAAATTCGTGGAAAATCCAGTTAATTAGAATCCACCACTGAATCACGGAAAATCAATAAGATATTTTAATGCTATATATATATATATATATATATATATATATATATATATATATATATATGAGGATAGGAGGGTTGGAGTAAATCCGACAGTATGAGGTAAGGTAAAAGGAAAAGTGAACAAAAGTAATGACTCAAAATTCTCTGTTCAATCAAGTCCTCTATAACCTACCTACCCCTCAATTTCACCACTAACCCACTTTCTCTTCCATATATACAAATGTACGTACTTTGTTTTGAATAAAGTTTGACTGATGATGTTCTTCGCTTAAGAAGGACGAAATATTTCTCTCCTGCTTCTATTTGTTTGGGTCATTATTTTTTGTTCACTTTTCCTTTTACCTTATCTCATATATATATATATATATACATACTTATCCACAGACACCCTGTTTCGACGTATCACGTCTCTTCAGTGTGTCTAGATATTGCAAGCTACTTCCAGGCGGGTTGGAACCCGATTGCTTTATCATCAATCCGGTTCCTTACCTCTCGGCTATCATCAGCACCTACAGACTGCGGAGAGAATTTTAACTAATAAATACATACATATGTATGAATGTAAAGAGAGTGTTCCATCCGTATGTTAGGAAACCTTTGTTTTTTTAGCCTAGTCGGCGGCCGTTAGTGAAAATCCCCTCCAAAGTGCTCTACCAACCAAGGGTGGGGAGCATATATATACTACTTATTTACTTATATATAGCCGTCGGGGCGGCCTAAAGTTGGTATTAGCCAGTCAGCGAGGGAGTCTATCCCCTTTTCAATAGCGCTAGACCAAGGAGATTGTTTTGGCGTCTGAGGTGGAGTGCCACACCTACCATCAGCTCCTTACTGTACCGCACAGATCCCTGTGCTACTCATACGCTGAGTTGACGAGGGCCGGTATCGAACTAGGAATCTTGTGGTTTCTAGCCGAACGCTCTACCGACTGAGCTATAAAAATTTTTGGCTGACCTTTAAAAACGGTCGAAAAACTAAAACGGAAAAGTTTGGCGTGGGCATAGAATTTAATGAATTTAGAGAAATTACTAAGAATACGATTTATGTTATTTTTGGTTAAAACATGCAGTTGTATTGAATTTAACAACTTTTAATTTTTCGTGTTTATTATTAACAAATTAAAACAACATTTAATTTCATACACATCGGAAAGATGGAGCAAATACTTCTAGTGTGGGGTTTTCCAAAAGAACCTGTTACCGCTATAATATTTTTTCTACGAGCGACCTCAATATATCAAAATGATTTGGTTTCACACTAAAAAAAAAGGCAAGAAGCAGATGATATTCCACAGAAACTATTATTGATGAAGTCTCAAGCCTCATCTCTGCTGCATAAACTGGAGCAGGCAGTAAGAGGCGTTGGTCTCTACATGAACTCAGATAAAACAGAATTCATATGTTTTAATCAAGATGGGGCCATCTCCACCTTAAATAGCAAGCCACTGAAATTAGTAGAACAGTTCACATACCTCGGTAGCAATATCTCGTCTACTGAAAGTGATGTCAATATACGTATGGTTAAAGCTATTGAAAGGTTACCGACCATATGAAAATCAGATCTTTTTGATGAAATCAAACGGGAATTCTTCCAAGCTGTAACTATGTCAGTACTACACTATGGTTGTACCACTTGGACTCTAACGAGAGGATTGGAGATAAAGTTTAAATGGGAACTTCACAAGGATTTCGTGGTCCGTCTTAAGAAATCCATGAAATAGCACATTACGAAATAGCAATTGTACGGCCATTTACCTCCCATCTCACAAACATCCAAGTAAGACACAGAAAAACATGGAGGGCACGGCTGGCAAAGTAAGAACGTTTTCCAATAGACACCTGCACATGGACACACCACTGTCGGTCGAACTGTAAAAACTCACATACATCAGCTCATTACGGAAACTGGATGCCGTCTAGAAGACTTACAAATTGTGATGGCCAATAGGAACGGATGGCCAGAGAGAGTTAAGAAATCCATGGTGTCGCCTGTCTTGATGATGATGATGATGATGATGATGATGATCAGCATCATCATGTTAATAATAGTGACTTAAACCTAAAATTGTCTACAAATAATTATGATTAGTTACTTGAATTACTGCTTACAAAAAAGACTGACGAGCTATGGGTGATTAGTAGGGCAGACGGGGCTTTTAAACTTGGTTAGGTAACCAGTCTGGGCAAAGGAAAACTCTGAATTAAAACCTGTTAAACTCTGCTTAAGAAATTGACCTTGTGTCGCATCCTGGTCGTGCGGAGGGGTTGGTAAATATATATAAGTCTGATGGGGGGGGGCATCCTGTTGCATTGTGGGTAATGATCTGGACTGACATTGTCGTAAGCAAATTAAAACTATTACATTCACTTTTGGACAAATACTGTTGGGAAAGGTATGAAAATCCTCAACTATGGGTTAAATGGTACCACTACTGTTCTTATTCAATGATGGCTTTGACATTAAATAACTCACGAAGGTTGATATGCATTAAGCAAAGTAACCAAACCAAAGCTGATACAGTTATTTGTTGAATTTTGAACTGAAATTTTCATTGTATAATGTTTTATCATCATCATCATCATCAACATCATCAACTATACAATAGCCACATACACTTTTTAAGATTACTTTAACAATCTGTAAAATATGTCGCCGGAATCGTTTATCTTATTCTATTTTATGATTTGTGAGGATTTCTTTTACATGTCTAACTGATCTCCAGGATTCTTCTGAGTATTCTAGCCGATCTTAACATTGTTGCTGTGTGGATTGTCTCAGTTCTTCCTCTGATTTCCAAGTCATTTAGTCTGTTTTCTAAACTCTTGGGGGCCGTTCTAAGATCACCAACTACAATTTGTATCACTGTCAACCTCAGGTTTTACAGTTTTTCAATTCTCTAGCAAGGTCTTGGTATTTGTCTATCTTTTCATTTTTTACTTTTTCATTCTGTGATCTGCTGGGGACTGCAAAATCTAACAGTTGACAAGTTCTCTTTTTCTGGTTGATCAATACTAGGTATTATTATTATTATTATATTATTATTATTATTATTATTATTATTATTATTATTATTCACTCCTTTTGAGTTTTTCACATCAGTGTTAGCTGATGGCCTTTCAGTGGAGTCTGAGTGGCAACAAATCTCCTCAGGTCTCCAGGACTCTTCTGAATATTCTGGCAGATTGCAGCAGTTCAGTATTCTGGATGGTCTCGATCCAAAATTTTCCAAACATTTTTCCAATATTTTTGGACCGTTCCAAGTGCCCCAAATACAATTGGTATAACTTTGACTTTCATGTTCCATGACTTTTTCAGTTTCTGGCAAGGTCCAGGTATTTATCCATTTTTTTCATTTTCCTTTAGCTTCACCCTGTGATCTGCTGGCACTGCACCAGTTGACAAGTTCTTTCTTTTTTGTTAATCAACACTAGGTCTGGTCTTCTTGTTGGAATAAGGTGATCAGTTTCTATCTCAAAGTCCCAGAGAATGTTATGCGTTTTGTTCTCAAGAACAGATTCTGGTTTATGCATATATCATTTTGTTGTATGGTCAAAATTTAATTCTTTGCATAATTCCCAGTGGATCACCTTTCCAGCCCAGTCGTGCTAATTTTGTACTCCCGTTGTGCTAGTTTGCTACATTGGCATCGTACATGGTTTACAGTCTCATCTCTGTCATCGCACAGTGAAACCGTATAAATGTGCAAACATTATTGATGTTAAGAATAGTGACTTTAACCTAAAATTGTTTGCAAGCAATTATACAAATGATTATGATTAGTTCCTTGAATTACTGCTTACAAAAAAGACTGATCGGCATTAAATACCCCATCAAAGGTTGACGTACGCGTAAAACTACCCAACCATTCAATTTCTTCCAGAAATACTGATTTCGGCATTAGATATCCCATAAAGGATTGATCTGCAACAAAAACCAACCAACCATACAACTGCTCGCAATAGTGTCTGATTACGTAATTAGATATCCCACTAATGTTTGATATACCATGACCCAACGAACTATACAATTGCTTACAAAATGTCTTCGGCATTGAATATCCCATCAAGGTTTGATATACCGAAAAAACAACAAAGCATACCATTGTTTGCACAAAAATTGATTTTAACATTAAATATGCCAACACGGTTTGACCTGCCATAAAACCAAACAATCATATAAAAGTCAGTCAGTCATCGGGGTGGCCGAAAGTCGGTATCAGCCAAACAGCGAAGGAGTCTATCCCCTATTCATTAGCGCTTGACCAAGGAGATCGTTTTTTTGCGTCCTACCAACAGCTCCTCACTTTACCGCACATCCCTGTGCTACTCATACGCTGAGTTGGTGTGGGCCGGTATCAAACCAGAAACCTTGAGGTTCCCAACCGGAAACTCTACCGACCGAGCTAAATTGCTTGCAAAAAGACTGATTCGGTTTTGAATAACCCAACAAGAGTTTACATACCATAAACCCCACAAGCCATGCTATTGTTTGCAAAAAATGGCTAACTTTAACATTAAATATCCCAGCAAGGTTTGATATGCCGTAAACCCAACCAACCATACAACTGTTTGCAAAAAAAATAAGGCTGACGTCTGCATTGTATATATATTTACCAACCCCTCTGCACGAGTAGAATGTGACACAATGTCGATATCTTAAGCGGAATTTATCAGGTTTTAATTCATAGTTTTCCTTCTGCTAGACCGGTTGTCTACCAAGGCTAAAAAGTCCAGTCTGCCCTACTATTTACTCATAGCTGGAGGGAGAGTAGGATTCATACCTTTCCCAAGGGTATTAGCGCTAAGTGAAATGCAATTACCACGTCCAGGATTTGAACTCGTGGTGACAACTCCATTTTCCATGGCTTTAGCCATGACACCATGCGCTCCATACTTCTGCATTATATAACCCAACAAAGATTGACATGCCGTAAAATCAACTAACCAACTTACAGTGTAAATTTGGTTTCCTCAGACTTTTGACTTTTCCAAAAGTTAAACTCGTTTCGGTTTGGATCTTAAAGAAAGACATCTGGACATTCCAACTTAAGTTTCCCCACTCATCGTATTGTCAGTTAATTAAAACGTCAAATCATTGATTTCATCTTTTATTTCTTGGCTTGGAAAAATATTGATAGGAAGTTATTGAAAATAAGAAAAGGCTACTTTTTTTTTATATACTACCTTTTTTTATCTGCCACCATAATGGAGAAAAGAAACCTACAAAGTCGTGTGTTGACGTGAGATACTTCTGGGAGTTGCTTCGGATTATAATAATGATCCCTTGGCCCTTAAACCACGTCTAACCCCAAAGCCATCATTGAAAGAAATATTTGTGTCCGCGTTATCACAGTTAGTTATTTGTCTTCGGTTTTGTTATTTGTTGTTTTTTTTGTTGAGTTTTTTTTCTTCTTTTTTTCTTTTTGTCGGTTTTTTTTGTGTTATCAGCACCAGCATCAGCATCATAAAATTATCTATTAATGAAAACAAAGTTTTCTTATAGAAGACGAATCAATGAATATTGTTATTGTTATTGCGTCGTAAATATTTTATGAAGTCTTCTGATAAGAAAGTCAATACCTGATTAGTTTCTTAGACGTGAGTGTGCAGAGAATGTCAGTCTTTAGATTCCCGCCTTTTTTTTCTTCTTCTTTCTCTTTCTCCTCCCACTCTCCCCTCTCCTTACCACACGCGCGCGCGTTCGCCTCGCTGGATATGAACAATCGATTGTTAGAAAAATACCATACAATGAAAAAAAAAAAAAAAAGAGTTGAGCGTGTTGCGCAAGAATTCAATTATATAGGAACGCTTCGTCCATGCATTGGCACATACACACACACGCATATCAAGATCTGACAAGGTTAACAAAAGGTGTAACAGCATCTTATATATTTATCAAACGAGCAAGTTGTGACACAAGGTCACTTTTAAGCGGAGTTTAATTCATAATTTTCCTCCTGCCGTACCAAGGTTGAAGAGCCAAGTTTTCCATACTATTTACCCATAGCTGAATAGTTAAATGCATACCTTTCCCAAGGGTATTAGCTCTATGTGAAATGCAACCAGCCTCGTACAGGATTTGAAATCGTATATCCTTATCGCTTTCCTACGAAAATAACAATTACATAACAGGCAGTTCCACTAATACGAAAACTGCCAAATTTGTGCCTCCCATTATCAAAATATTGTAAATCTTTAGGTTCACCCAAGTAAAAAGTTTCAGAAGTCCTTGATTACAGTCATAAACTCACCTTAGCTTTGCTCCACAAATCCGGTGAGTAACACTCAGAGAGTATCAGGCAAGTTCGACATCTCGCAGTCTAGTGTGATTCGTCATTTTCATGACCTTGACAAAAGCACCCGAAATTGCCGAATTGTACCTCATTTTATGAAAGTATTGCAAAACTTTTTACTCACCCAAGTAAAAAGTTTCAGAAGCCATTGTTTGCAGTGATAAATTCCCTATAGTATTGTTGGGGGGTGGGGCGACGGAGACATTCTTCTGGCTTTTCTCAGATTGATAGTTATGCCAAATACCGGCTAAAATCCTGTCAATAACGCATTTCATCGCTGAAGGCATAAAACTCAACAGGCAAGGTTTCACCGATAATGGCCCCTATCAGCCTGTGGCATACGGCGCTAAATTATTAACTATTGAACGTTTCGACCTGCCAGCCAGCCAATCAACGCGTTGCCTTACCAACGCGCTTTGTTTGCTTCTGATTGGTTCCTTGTCATCTCTCGAGCGATGGCGCTTATCTAGTCACGTTTCTCCGTTTGTCACGTGACAAAACACGCTGGTGTCATGTATAGGACAGACATTTCGCCTCTCTTCGCCATTACACAGGCTACCGACCCCAGCTGTTGTGTGGCAGCTACATCCCGCTCACTGTGTCAAAGACAAAGTATACTTTCTTCGTGACTGGAAGTCGGTCTCTTAAACACATGCACATGGAAGAATCGTCGGAATTTGGTTGAAATGGCGATGCCAAATAGAAAAGGGACTGGGGGGAGGGGGTGATTGGGAATCTGAGGAATAATTGAAATTGTCCAGACCACAGCACTTCTAAGATAAGCAAATATATTCAGAAATTTTTCAAGGAGGGAATTGCGCCATGGTGCAGTATTCCACACAGACACTTCTTTACTTAGTTAACTTTGCTGCACAGTAGACAAAATCTAAGACAGACTAATCGCATGTGTGAAATTAACCATTTACCCATCGCAACCAGTTTGTATATATATATATATTAGAAGAGTGCTCAATATCTGTGATAGAGCGTTAATAGATAAATAAATGAATATAGTTAAAAAGAATACAGTAAAAAGAAAACGCACATTTAACCACATTTATATCATTTATATGATTTTTAAAAACAATTTCGTTGCCTGAAGACTGCCACGAAGCAAGAAACCAAATGGGGGCAATAATCGTTCCAATGATAATAAAAAATGCTAAACCTTTCATTTATATATATATATATATATATATATATATATATATATATGTGTGTGTGTGTGTGTGTGTGTGTGTGTGTGTGTTGTAGTTGGCACCTTTGAAACGGTTCCCAAATGTCTGGAAGGCATATGACAGATAAGAGAAAGGATTGATACCTTCAAGACTATTGCACTGTTCAAAATCATCTAGAATATTTAGAAAAGTCTTGATTACCTGAGTAGACTTGCTGTCACTCGGCCTCCAGTATAAACCCCAGTTAAAACTTGTGTGAAAATCTCACAAGGACTGAAATGATAATAATCCATTGATCAATCGGATGGTCACGTCAAGTCGTAGCACCGATATATTTGTTCCGACCCTATTTTCCCAACCCTCTTTTCGTATGAGTGCTCAAAGGCGATGGATGGGAGTCTTGGTGTCCTGGGTAGGAGTTTCAACTGCCTCTAGTGTTGATTTTCAAATTTTGGAGCTCTGTTAAGTGTGGACTGCTTTTTCGTCGATATTTCTCACACGTCCTCTCTGACCTTTTGTGGACGTACTTGATAGAGTCCCATCTATGAGTTAGATAAATAAAAAATAAGTTTAAAAAATCCGGTTAAAAAAAAGGAGTTTGAAAAATTGAGTACTCACCAAGAATGAATGAAACAAAACTTTTTCAGCATAAAATAACCCAAGAGTTGACATGCCTTTAAATCCTTTATACCGAGACCACCACGGTCCCGGTGGGGTACTACGTTAGAGTCCCATCTATGAGTTCAATAAATCAAAAAATGAGTTTTAAAATGCGCTTAAAATAGCCCAGGAGTTGACATGCCGTAAAATCCTCCCCATGAAAAAAATTGAGCTTTAAAAAACTTGAATAACGAACCAGAACGAATAAAACTGAACGCCTTTGTCATAAAATTACCCTAAGGTTGACATGTCATAAAATTCAAGCAATTCAAAATAACCTTAAGTGTAAAAATATTAAAATATTAAAATGTAAATATACGTAAATCAAATGCCGAATCAAAATCTTCACAATTATATATATATATATACGTTGTCACAATTATATATACATATATGTATATATGTAAATATTTATATATATATATATATATATATATATATATATATATATATACAATTATATATATATATATATATATATATATGTATATATATATATATATATATATATATATATATATATATATATATATATATATTGTCACAATATATATATATATATATATATATATATATGTATACTGTAGGAACATCACGCACGACTACATCTCTGATGGTACTACGGTAAGTCAACAGTCTGCTATTTTGCTAATACCTGTGGGAGAAGAATTCACCAATACTTCTCATAAGGGTAGTAGTGCTAAGTCAACACAAACTATCTCAACTGGAACTTGAACCTGGATTGACGAATCCATTTTCCGTACCATTAACCGTCAAGTGTCCAACTTTTCGACTGCCCCCAAGAAATGTCATGAAATCAAACTCCTCTCTCTTAAATCAATTTCCACACAAACGCTGACATTATAGGTAAATTGCGGTGACATTTTTACAAAATATTTGAATATCCCATTAGCAATATAGACGTCACCCATATATATATATATATATATATATATATATATATATATATATATAATATATATATAAAGATGTATATATATATATATGCATATATATCTACATACTTAAATATAGCTTCATATGTTTACATATTATTCTTATATGCACATATATATATTAAATATCTGCAACTATATACATACATACATATACATACTTAAATATAAACATATGTATACCAATATATACATACATATAAATCCTTAAATATATACTAATATAGCTTTATATATACTTATATATGAGAAGTAAATACACACGCGGTGTGTTTATGATATGGCTTTTTTAGCCGACAATTTTTGGGAGAATATTTGCTTAATTGAAGTCGTACCTGATTTTGAAATTTAATTAATTAAGGATTAATTAATTCAGCGGGCATACCTATTTAAATGTAAGGCTAAACAAATCGAGAAAAATCAATCTCTGTATGTACATTTCGGCCTATTAGGCCTCATCAGCAGAGCTATAGATAGAAAGACCGCCTTGTGCGTGATTCGAAACCCGACTTTCTCGATTTGTTTAGCCTTACATTTAAATAGGTATGCCCGCCTAATTAATTATTAATTAATTAACTTTCAAAATTAGGTAGGACTTCAATTAAACACATATTCTTCCAAAAATACTTATATATACTTATATGCATATATACATACTTACATACGTATATACATGCTTACATGCAATATATATATATATATTATATATATATATATATTCATCAAAAGTTACTACCACGTTTTCATTGTAGTTGCATATATATATATATATATATATATATATATATATATATATATATATATACTTATTCCAAAAATAATAATATCATACTTACATGGATACAAAGCCAAATTGTTACACAAGGAAATGAAAGGGCACATAAAACTACAAAAAAAAAAGCCCTTCTGCTGCCAGAAGTGCTTTTTTTTTGCAGTTTTATGTGCACAGACATGGCTAATACAAAAAATACCATACACTGACCTAAGACCAAATATTAACCAATTCTTACATGAGAAATGGCAAAAATGATGGGACCATCAAATATACACAAACAAAACTCCAACATATACAATATGGCATAGAATAAATGATACACCCCGGACTTCGTATTGGGCACCCCATATCATCGATTCACACCTACTCAAAGGGGAAAAACGCTCAACATGCAACGTACCATTCCCTGTCAACACACATCATCTTAGACTGTTACAATCTCACATAAACTCGTTCAAAATTCTACCAGAAAAGAAACTGAAGGGACTTTTTTCAAAAACAACAAACCAGAAGATATCTTGAATTTTCTAAAGAAAGACAGATCAAATATAAAGAGAGAGAGAGAGAGGTAGAGAGAGAGAGAGAGAGAGAGAGAGAGAGAGAGAGAGAAAGAGAGAGAGAGAGAGAGAAGTAGAGGAAAAGACAAAGAGGGGAAGGGAGAGTTGAAGCGCGCGTGATGTAATGGTTATGATTGAAGGAGATAGACTTGACAAGTTCAAATCCTGAACGAGGCTGTTTCTATTTTCCTTCACGCTAATGCTCTAGAGAAAGGCATGAATCTCTCTCTTCTTGCTTCCCCCCCCCAAAGGCTATTGGTAAAAAGTGGAACAGACTGAACTCTCTAGAATTGGTAAAGCAACGAGGTCTCGAAGAAGGAAACATTCTGAATTCAGAATAAACTTAAAACTAATTCGAAAACTATTTCGGAATGGAGAGATGACGTGTTAAACGTTTGTTACGTTCTAGCTGTTAGAGTAAAAGTAATAGTGCAGTTAGAGTTAAAATTAATTAGTTGATAATTAAATAATTAAGCGGGCATATCTATTCAAATATAAGGCGTAAACAAATCGAGAAAAAGTCACAGTTTACGCCTTACATTTGAACAGATATGCCCACCTAATTCATTAATTATCAACTAATTAATTTTCAAATTAGTTATGACTTCAATTAAGTACATATTCTCCCAAATTGTCGGCTATCGCCATATCAAACACATTGTTTGTTTACTTTCATATATATATATATATATATATATTATATATATATATATATATAATCGAATCTGTTTCTATCTATCTATATATCCCAGTCTTTGCCGATCTATCTCTCTCTATCTCACTCCACACACACACACACACACACACACACATATATATATATATATATATATATATATATATATATATATATATATATATATATATTAATTATAGTGTACAATACATTAAAGGTGCTATTAAAGTGGTTTCAAAGCAGCCTATTAGCCACTTTTCGTCTAGACAACTACGAAAAATCTTGACGAAAAGTGGCTAACATACTACTTGGAAACCAATAGTAACAATCGCACCTTAAATGTATTGTACACAATAATTAATAAATGGATACAGCTCTTACACCTGGAATCGAGCAATTTATTTCCAATTCTCCAATGCTTGAAAAAGACTAATATATATATATATATATATATATATATATATATATATAGCAACTTTAATGTATTGTACACTATAATAATATATATATATATATATATATATATATATATATATATATATATATATATATATATTCTGTTAGATTGATATGAACAGATTTAGATACCTTCCTATCTAAATAACTACTGACGAACCTACATACATACATACATACAGATAAATAGATAGATAGATAGATTTAAAATAGATTTTATATTGAAAACAAAAGAGAAACGACGAATATATTGCCGAATAGAAATGTGTGTATTTAATCATTTTTCAATATGATTTCTCTTGACCCTCGCTGCGATTATTAATGATTTTCGCGAGCCATTGTTACTGTGCATATTATCAGGTCTAATAGTGACGAATTGGAGCACAGTGACTCTTCACACTGTGTTCTGTTCCATTCATACTAAATGACTAAAGTGTGATGCTAAATCACTTTTCTATTGATATCTGCAAATCTAAACGAACGTAGTGGTAATACTTCAAAATGAAAAGGACTCTTTTTCTTCTATTCCGAATGTAGTTTAACAGAACAATATATGTTGCATAGGACCAAGTTTGAGTTGTAGTAGTAGTCGTTTAGTTGTAGTAGTCGTCGTTAGTTCAGAAACATCACACGCAAGTTGTATAATCACAAGGGGCTGTTTATCTATTTCTAGGTTCGTGGGTTCTTTTTTTAGAGAGAAGGAAAGATAGAGAGAAATAGAGAAGGTATGGTCAAATTATTCTATCTTAAATAGTATCATGTTATGCGAAACTCATACGAGGGAAGTCCCCATCTGCCTCCCACGAAGCCTGGCCGAAAAAGAATGATGTTCTCCTCTTCTGTTTCTCGTCCCGGCGTCACATCCGTTTCCGCTCAAACCCAGAACTTTCACTTTAATTTTAAATCTATTTCCGGGGTCATTCATCGGTCATTGCGGGCACCCCGTTGTGTGTTTACACTTTCAAACTTTAAGCTTTGTTCTTTTTTTTCTTCTCTTTCTCCAGAAATCCGATTACCGTTTTATTTCTCAATTCCCGAATTCCGTGTAGACCATAATAATTACGCCAAAACCATAACGATGAAACCTCTTTGGGAATGCGGTCTTGCAGATGATCTAGTGCTTCTCGCAAATACATTTGCAAAAGCCCAATCACTGCTGCATAGACGAGAGAAGGTATAAAGAGACAATAAAGAGCTGTATGCGAACTAAGATAAAAACTTTATGTGGTTTAAACAAAATAGTGGCATCTCCACCCTTGATGTTAAGCAGAAACAAAACTAGTAGACATGTTTACATATCATGTAATATACAGAAAGTGATGTAAGAATTCGAATAAGAAAAGGCATGAACTGCTAGAGAAAGATTATCGATCATATAAGTTCATCTCACCGATAAGATAAAATTATTCAAGCTGTAGCCGTGTCAATAAAGCCGTAACACCTACATGATTGTCCCAACCCTGTTGTTCTTATGGCAAGCTCCCAATTCTTTTTATCATATATGTGACGGGTGACGGTTATATGATAGAAAGCGGTGGCTGATGGTCTTAGGGCACTGGATCTAATTGTAAAATTCCAGTTCTGGAGCCCTTTAAAGTGTGGGCTACATTACTCCCAGGTCCACTTTGACTCGGAGTAGTAGTACCTGTTAGGGGCCCAACTATGGGTTAAATAGAAAAAAAATAATTTAAATATTTTTAACTTATATTTTTTCTAGTTAACCCATAGATGGGCTCCTAACAGGTACTACTACTCCGAGTCAAAGTGGACCTGGGAGTAATGTACCACACATTAATCTTTTTTAAAACATATTTGTTTAAAAAAAGAGTTTTTTTTTAAATTGAACACCCATCAAACATGAATAAAACAAAACGTTTTCGGCATAAAATAATCCAACAAGGGTTGACATGCCGTAAAGTCTAACCAACCAAACAACCAACCAACCTATTTTAATCTCCAGTGAAAGAAGAAGGACTCTAAGCAAAATGTTTTTATTCTGGATGAAGGTTTAACATTTTTTCGAATGTGTAGCATTTCCTTTTCTTCCCTTTCTTTCAACACAACAAAAAACGGAATGGTCCATTATTTGGCTGAGTGATTATATTCTTCCCCCCACTTCATATCATATATATATTTACCAAGTCTTCCGCACGAGCAGGATGTGACACAAGGTCAATTTCTTAAGCGGGATTTAACAGGTTTGAATTCAGAGTTTTCCTTCTCCTAGACTTGTTGCCTAACCAAGGATAAAGTGCCCAATCTGCCTTACTATTTACCCATAGCTGGAGGGAGAGTAGAATTCATACCTTTCATAATTATATTAGCGCCAAGTGAAATGCAATTACCACACCCAGGATTTGAACTCGTGGTAACAAGTCCATTTCCTATGACTTTAACCATTACACCACGCGCTTCCTACTTCATATCATATATGGTTAAAAGAAACTATTTCTATTTAATAATATTCATTTATTCACTCACAATTATATATCAAGTATTCCTATCTAACCCAAATAATTTCGCAAAAAGTTATATGATATGAAGTATCCCCAGATATAATACTAATAATTAATACACAGTTATATGGTTTCAAGTAACTATTCCTATTTAATACTTTGGCTGGTCACGTCAAGCCCTAGCACTCATATGCTTGTCCCATGGAAGCACGTGGTGTAATGGTTAAAGTCATGGGAAATGGACTCGTTGCCCCAAGTTCAAATTCTGGATGTGGTAATTGCATTTCACTTAGCGCTAATACCCTTGGGAAAGAGTATGTATCCTACTCTCTCTCCATTATGGATAAATAGTAGGGCAGACAGGGCTCTTTAACCTTGGTTAGGCAACCGGTCTAGGAGAAGGAAAACACTGGATTCAAACCTGTTGAACTCCGCTTAAGAAATTGACCTTGTGTCACATCTGCTCGTGCGGAGGGGTTGGTAAATATATATATATGTTTGTCCTAATTCTATTGCTCTTATGGCAAACCCCACCCCACCCTTTTTTCATATATGTGCTAGAAGACGGTGGCTGAGGGGTTTAGTGTCCTGGGTATGACGTCAATTTGCATCTAATGGTTAAGTTCCAATTTTGGAGCTCTGGTGAGTATGGAGAACCCCTTCATCACCTTTGTTGGGTTATTTTATACCGAAGTCAGTTTTATTCATTCTTGATGGGTATTCAAATTTTTATTTAAACACAATTTTTTTTAATACAATTTCTTATACTCACTTATCTATTTAAGGTATAGATGGGACCCTAACATGCACTATCACTCCGAATCCTGGAAGAGAATTAGCGCTAATACTATTGGGAAAGGTATGAATCCAACTATTCTAACTCCAGCTATGGGTAAATATTTGGGCAGATTGGGCTCTTTAAACCTAGTTAGGCAAACAATCTAGGAAAGGGAAAACATTGAATTCAAACCGGATAAAATGCACTTAAGAAATTGTGGCAGAGCGTTTAGTAAATACATAAGTCTTTTTTTTATCTTACTCCTTTTACATACTTTCTTTCTTTTTCTTTTCTTTTTTCTTTTTTTTTTTTTTTTTTTTTTTTTTGTTTTGTTTGCAGAGGATACAGTCAGCGCATTCTATATCCCGACAGTGCGTATGTGCCTGTGAGTGTTTGTTGCTGTCTCTATATATAGCTGAATAAAGAATTATATCAATATCTATGCCATAAATCTACGTGACTGCGTATTTCAGTGTATTTATATGGGTCTGTCTTCCGACCCGTTCGGAGGCAGATATCATAAAACTCTTCTCTAAAAGCCGAAAAGAACACAATGGACACCGAATACTCATTTACACACACCACACACACACACAGACACACACATACACATACACATACACACACACACACACACACACACACACACACATATATATATATATATATATATATATATATATATATATATATATATAGTCAGTGTGGCTAGATATTAGCAGGCTACTTCCAGCCAGGAAGAAAATCCGGTCGACTTATTATCAGTCAGGCTTCTCCACCACTCGGCCATCAACAGCACCTAAAGTCTGGCGAGGATTTTAATTGATAAATACATACCTAGGTATATATGTAAAGGCCGCCAGAGAGTGCTCCCTACATTATATAGGAAAGCGATATATATATATATATATATATATATATATATATATATATATACTCTATATTTATATATATTATATATATATATATATATATATATATATATATATATATATATACTTTTTTATATATTTTTTTAAATATTCATATACATGTTACCCGGACTTTAAGCCTTTTTTCTTTACAAATACATACATACATATATATATATATATATATGTATGTATATATATATATATATAACACACATATACATATATATATATATATATATATATATATATATATATATATTTATTCATTATCATTTTGTCTCATGTTGTACTGAATGCATTCTATGACATGTGAAGGTTGACGTATTAAATGAAATGAAAAGAGCTCCTGACAAGCCAAAGAAAGATGGCGAACAACCGTCCATTTTTAAAGATAAAATCTTTAAAATGGTAAACAGAAAGAGAAACAAAACAATAATGCATTTTTAACTTTAACTTGATTCATGCAATTCTACAATAAATGACAAATATAATAATAAAGAGAAAAATTTATTGTCAGGCGATGAATATTATTTAGAAATTCTGTTGGTGAGGTAGACGAAGAAGCCACCTGAATGACGAGAATCGAAATTTATGAATCACATTGAAAAGCAAGCGTTGAGGTGACGACGCATGCGCAGATGAATTAAACAATGAAAGCGAGGCAGTGAAACGAATTAATAGACGAATTTAACGGGAAAGAGAATTTATTAAGTAAGAAATAAAATAAAAAATCACGTTGACAGCGAATATATAATAAGAAATATAAAAGAAAATAAATAGGCGGTCGAAATTGAATTTAATTGTAATATGAGTTTTAAACCCATGGCTTCCATTGAGTAAAAGTTCGTGAATAATAGCGAGGAATTTAGCAACAGTCTACGTCGTTGCCAAAATAAAAGATTACACGTCACTTACATTTTCTGTCATGTGCCATATTGTTCGGGAATATTTCTGCACCCGTTCTAGAATACAATTCCACTGGACACTGTGTTTATTTCGGAAGCGGATACATAAGTATGTTCCGAGCCTGAGCTCGAATTTTGTTTTTCTTTTTTTTTCTTTTTTTTTTTTAAAAAATTTTTGGGGTGGGCGTACGGGTACTGATCTCTCTGATAAATGAAAGTCACAATTTTTCCAAGATGTAGTTGTGCCAGTGCTACTGTACGACAGCACCACTTGGACCTTAAAGAAACGCCTAGAGAATAACCAAGATGGAAGTTGTAAAAGAATGCTACGTGCTGTCTTAAACAAATCGGAGAAACAGCATCCCACAAGAAAGTCGCTTACATAGCGCTTATATGCTTGGGAGGGGCATGCATCCAACTATTCTCCCTCCAGCTATGGGTAAATAGTTGGCCAGACTGTGCTCTTTATCCTTGATTAGGCAACTAGTGTTGGAGAAGAAAAACTCTGAATTTAAACCTGTTAACTCTGCTCAAGAAATTGACCTTGTGTCATATCCTGCTCGTGCAGAGGGGTTGGTATATATATATATATATATATATATATATATATATATATTACACACAGGCTTATGCTGCAAAGTGTCTGGGTTTGTTCCATTTCAACCAAAAATGTTTGTGGTTTCCAAAATGACAAGCATACTAAGACTAACTTCAATCGTCGAGACCAGCTCGACCGCTACACATTCTTCGCTATTCACTGTGTGACATGCTGGAAAAAAGAAGAGAAAACTAAAACACATATTTTATAAAAGCTATATAAAAAAAGTTGGTGGAGTGGCCTATTGCCGGTATCAGTGAGGGAGTCTATCCCCTTTTCGCTTGCGCTAGACCTGGAATATTGATTTTGGCTGAGGTGGAGCGCCACTTTACCACACAGTTCAGATTACCCAATCTCTGTTACTCTTGCGCTGTTGGTGGGAACCCGTATCAAATCTGGAACCTTGCCATTACCTAGGCATGGTCTCTACCGAATGAGCTAAGCTGCATAACCTATGCAAATTGTTTCTTGTGACCAATCAGTAGCGTCTCGGTGACATTAAAGACCCAGCGCCATGTCTCTTGTCTCTCATTTTTCTTCCGAACTTGACGAAAGTCGTGACGAACGACCGAGAAATGAATGGAGACTCTGGTGAGTTATATTAAAAGAAAGTTACTGTTCCATAAACAAAGCTGCTTCATAAAAAGAAAAAAATCAGCCAGACTAAATAAAAAATGAATTGCCACATTTGTTACATTGAAATTCATGAAATAAACGTAATAATTATTATCATTCGCCTCACAAAAAATATTTGAAAAAAAATACAAAAATCGATAGAAATTTATGAAATAATCTTTTTATTAAAATTACATAAATTGCCACATTGATTAAATGGAAATTCATGAAATAAACGGAATAATTGGGCACATTTTTTTGTATGATCATATTTCTCCATTTTATTGGAAATTCCGAAAATGGATGCCCATAGCCAGCGGTCTCTTCACCCCCTCTGGATGCTACTGTTGCGAGGTGCCCCAAAATAGTAATTTACTTAGCTGTTTAACATAATAGAGAGAGAACGTGGGGAGAGAGAGAATGGAAAGAGCCAGTAGGTTAGCATGGAAAAGTTTTAGGATGAATTAGCACAACGTGATAGAGCTTTTTCTCATTGTTCGATGAGGCGTCACGTGGCAAAGTGTGAAAGAGTAAGAGTGAGAGGTGAGAATTTGAGGTGAGTTTGGGATAATGTGTCGACGAAGTGAGACGTGGGCTCTTGCTCAGAGTAGTTTTGACTGGGGGGGGAAATAAAAAAAATCTCATGAGAAAAATATGCCGCCTTGTGTTATTATAAAAACTAAAAACTATAAATAGCACAAAACAAGATCCCAAGCAGCATCCCAAGTTGGTGTCCAGACTCCAAACATCAAAGAATTTTCAGCCAACTCAACATCCACCCAGCAACCGGATTCGAACCTCTCCACGTGGCACAGAAAATGAGATAAGTATACGAAGATAATTTCTATATGACACATTATCACTCCATTCGAAATGAGAGCCATAACGTTAAAAAAACTATTTCGTTTAGCATAAAAGCCAGAAGTATGAGGTCGGCTGGGGCTGTAGAATACACCGACTGCACCTCTGTAGAGGGGTAAGACCTACCCACAGATGGGGTCACCTGTGAGTCGTGATTGATGATCCATGATGCTTAAGGGTGGAATCTTGGTTGCTAAGTAGTTTTTAAACTATGGATC
>CM042159.1:548704-581204 GCA_023376005.1 Doryteuthis pealeii | reverse complement strand
AGACACGTGTTTTGAAGTTTTCTTCTCATCAGTGCGGCTAGACTTCTTTTTTTTTTTGGCAGCTATCTCTAGCCGGGTGCGAAACCCAACAGAATTTCCGTCTGTCAAGCTCCTTACCCTTACGGCTAATGGGAACTGTCTGCCAAGCGCGAACAATTAATTGATACAGACAAACTTACATGATGTATGTTTTACAATCACCAGAGAACTCAAGTCTGTAAACAACAGATACATTTCAAACTGATATCTGGGGGGGGGAGAATTTTAAAAGAAAGACAAAGACACCCGTACTTTCTGAAAATAATCATCAGTATCGTATGTAGTGGCCAATATATATATATATATATATATATATATATATATGTGTGTGTGTGTGTGTGTGTGTGTGTGTGTGTGTGTGTTTAAAACTTAATTATGTGTCCATTAGAGAAACAGTAGGTATTGCAAGCAACCAGAGTTCTTTGTTTATAAAATTGACTTGATTAAATGATCCGAGAGTTGATATGCCGTAAAAGAAAACACCCAACCAACCAACCAACCAACCAAGTAGCCCATAAAAGACTGACATATAAAAATAGTTAATCCTTTCGTCTTTTGATATAATCCAAGGAAATACATTTCTAGCTATTTGCGAAAAATGTTCACGGATAACCGTTGCGCCTTTATTCGAGCATTTTGTATGACTTTGCTCAAGGTTTTTGGGACCAGCTCGTTTATTACTGCACGAATACAATTCTTGATCTGTAGCAATGGCTTAAGCTTATTCAAATATAGATATTCCTTTAAATAACCCACAAAAAGAAGTCAGGCAGACAAAGTAGGAGAGGCCATTTGAATTCTGAATTTCTTGAAATTATTCTGCCACCAAAAATGTATTTTTGTTGAAATCATAAACCTCTCAGTTAAATAGTAAAGAAATTGCCTCCACATATCCAAAATATTGTAAAATTTCAAATCTCGAAGGTAAAATGTCGTTTAAACTAGTCGTGTAAAGGAGAGGGTTATAGTAAATATTTACCCATTTTACAATCTTTTCCAAGTTTTTAAATTGTGGAATGTCGGTTTAGCCATGTGCATTATTTACTAAACAAACAGAGAAACACTTTGAACGTAGAACGTGAGGATTTGAAATTCAAACTTAGAAACCTGCAACCAAATATTCGTTGTTTCCACCAAAAAAAAAAAAAAAATATTTTCTATTAAAAATAATTTCAGACTTAAAGGTGCGTTTGGTTTTCTTTGTGTACTAATTCTTTTCTCATGTAAATTTTATGTTTTGTAATTTAATATTTAATTAATTTATTTGGGTGTGAATTGACATTAAATTCGGATACAAGAGGTGCACCAATTAAAACGTTTCAGAAAACCTTGTTTAAGACAGACTTTGTGAATAAATACAACCGGCGCTGTTGAGGTCTTTGGCCGATGTTGACAAGCATCGGGTTAATATCGGAATTTTAATTAGATGCAAGGCAAGTTGGGACTTCTTGCCGGATCGATATCATTGCGACAACAAGAATTGCAAACGCAGAGATTCGGTATTTTATAACAGTTCCCGGGGCGACTTCTCTGCGGTGTAATGGTTAGCAAGCTAGTCTCGCAAATCCATTACTACTGAATAGTAGTGTCCTGTGTATGACGTTAAACTGCATCTAATGTTGAAGTTCCAACTTTGGAGCTCTGGGGAGTGTGAAATTCACTTTCCTTGCCATTACTTCCAGATCCACTCTGACTCGAAGTGGTAGTACCTGTTAGGGTACTATCTAGGGGTTAAATAGACAAAAATGAGTTATAACATGTTTAAAAACAAATTGAGTTTTTTTAAAAAATTGAATACACACTAAGAATGAATAAACAAAACGCCTCCGACATAAAATAACCCAACAAGGTTTGATGTGCCATAAATTCTAACAAACATACCGACTAACCAACCAACCAACTGAATAGCGATTTTGATCATCGTCGGATGCCCTATACTTGTCACATCCTGCCCATTGCGATGGTTGTGTAAATAAAGAACGTCCCATCGTGGTGTTATGGTTAGCAATCTAGTCTCACAGATCCATTACTACTAAAAGCGAGATCGATCCACACTTGATGCCCCATATTTGTGACCTTGTGTCGCATCCTGCCCCTGGTAAACGGGTTGGGTAAATACCTACTAACCCAGCTGCTTGTGCTGCTAAGCATGATATAATCTTTAGCTAGCTAGTCTCCAAGATCCATTACTACCTCGTTGGATGCCTCATACTGGCAATCTTGTGTCATATCCTCCCCGTGGCGAACGGGTTGGATAAAAAGGGCGTTCCATCGTGGTGTAGCGTTGAGGTGGTAAAAGATACACAGAGAAATAGTGTGCTTGACATATATTTCATTCAGCACTTGTGTCTGGTGCTAGCAGATACTTATTACATACAACGAAGAAGTAGAACAATTCACAAAGACAAACTTACAAGAATGAGGAGGGTCAAATGTGTATAATTTTCCCCGTCTCTATCACTGCTACGTCGACTATTATAAGGCTATGAGCCAATCCATCCTCTAGGGGTGTTAACTTCTCTACAACACTAACCATGGTAAAAGAGCCCAGTCCTCCCTACTATTTACCCATAGCTGGAGAGATAATAGTTAGATTCATACCTTTCCCCAAATATATTAGTGATATGTGAAATGCACACTGCCGGGTCCAGGATTTGAACTCGGGTATAAGTACAGCCACTCAGTTTTCCAAGGGTTTATATGCTTATTTTATCCCTATATACGTGCCAATTTAACTATCTACCTATCGTGTGTGTGTGGCATACTTCCATTTTATAAATATTCATGCTGTATCAGAGCTGTGCGTGTATTTCCTGAGACGATAACCATTACACGACGGCCACCTCTAAAAACCATACAAGAAAGTCTAACAAGACAATCTGGACACGCGCCTCCATTTTAGATTTGCCTATAGATTATATACGCTAAACATAACAACTATTATAGGGCAGTAGTGGACACTTCACGTGGTGTTATGGTTAACAAGCTTTTTTTGTTTGTTTGTTTGCTGTTTGGTTGTTTTTTTTTAGCGTCAGTTTTCGATAACTGAAATCGAACCCCAATTGTTGGCGCCAGAAACTATTTTGCCACCATTTTAGCCGACGAGCAAACAAGACAGACGCTTTACAATACAGATTAAAATCAGGTCATTTTTCATGGATTTCACAAAATGTCTGACCGGACGTGTAATGAGCATCACTTGCCCACGAGGGGGGGGGGTAGAGAGTCGATTGGTTGACCCCCCCCCCATTCCCACGCCATATTCTACGCCTCCCGCCTAATATTTGTTGAATGGGACGGCAGCTTGCTTAAAACCAGAGCGTTATCAATCAATACTGTCGGATTTAATCCGCTGCTACGCCAGTGACAAAGCGGGTTATTTGCGAACATAATTTACATCATGACTACAAGTCGGTCATCGATTTATATATATATATATATATATATATATATATATAATGCGCGTGTTCACTAAGTATTCACTAAGCTTACATTGGCACCAGAAATATTTTCACGAAGAATTAGACATTGCCTTATGTATATACCTAGTTTCATGACTTTACACACACACACACGCACACACACACGCACACGCACACACATAAACACACACACACACACACACACATATATATATATATATGGTTATTGTCATAGGAAATTGACTGGGTGACCTGAGTTCAAATCCTTGACGAATTTGTTTGCATTCCACATACCATTGGGAAAGGTATGCATACAAACATTCTCTCTCCAGCAATGTGTAATGTATAGGGCTGACTTTGCTCTTTAATTCTGGTTGAACAACCAATCTAGGAGAAGTAAAACCTGTTAAACTCTGCTTAAGAAATTGACCTATTGACCTTGTGTCACATCATACTCGTGCACGGGACTTAGATTGCGTAGGGGCTTAGATTGGTGGTATTTGTTTTGGGGTCTTTGTATAGCAGAGCTAGTAACAGCAATTGCAACATTTATTCAAAAGGAAAAACTAAAATATCTAGAAAATAGAAACGGGAAGAAAAACTGTATATTGATATATTCAAGCGACAAATTGAAGTGATTGCACATGAGATTACGTAGAAATGGCTGAAAGGGGGAAACCACAAGGGATAAACTGAATCCCTTATAATTGCAGCACAATACAATGCCTTAAGACTAAAATATATCAATGATTGTCATATAGAACTAGCATTAACTCAACCATTATATCCAATGCGCCATACTTAATATAGTTTAATACTTGTACCCGGTCATGGTTAATGGAATGGGAACAATCTACCAAAAAAGGATTAAATGAAATGTTCGGTTCCAAGTTCGGTGAAAGCTCTCGATTCCGACATGAAGGCTACAGAGTTTGACAGGTTTCCTGAGTTCGGAGGGCACATCGGACGAAACGTTGCATATATGCCAATAAAGATGTGTATAACTGCCCGAAAAATCTATATAATACAAATTATCAAGATTCATTTCAACATTTCAGAGGTAAATATATTTTGGTAACATTTTGAAACCTCTATATTATTTTGCTTCCGTATTTCATCTCTCTCCCCTCTCTCTCTCTCTCTCTCTCTCTCTCTCTTTCTCTCTACTTTCTCTCTCTTTCTCTCTCTCTCTCTCTCTCTCTCTCTCTCTCTCTCTCTCTCTGTCGCTGTTTCTCTTTCACACACACACACACACACACACACACACACTTCTTTTATCAACATCCTGTATAATAACATTCGGAATGGTTGTGTGGAGGGCGTGTGTGGGTGTGTGTGAGTGAAAGAGAGCGAGTGAGACAGAGACAGCGACAGAGCGAAAGACGGACAGAGAGAGAGTCAGAGAGAGAGAGAGAGAGTCAGAGAGAGAGTGAGAGAGATATAGTGTGTGTGTGTGTGTGAGAGAGAGAGAGATATGAAATGTGGAAGCAAAAGCATTACACGAAAAACTGTATGTGTTTAAATGTCAACAGTGCAAAACTTGTCAGTTTTTGGCTGAGTAAAAAAAAAAAGCAATTAATTAAAAAAAAATATTTTCTTAATTAAGAAAATCTTGTCCTTTGTTTTTATCGTGGTCTTAGTCTACAAAATTTATGAGTCATTTTGTTTGTTGGTGGTTCGCTTTCTCATGCATATGTGGAAGATTAAATCCTGCTATCATCCCACCACTCACCAAATATATTCCCTTTTCAGACAAACACTTCAAAAGATATTTTCGGTAATTTAAAAAAATCTCGAAGCCCTTGATATAACTAATGTGTCTAGTCATAAATTTACAAAATCGCGACTCTTTTTTAAACAATAAATTTCTTACATATGGAGATATTTTCTTTAAGGCAAAATTGTCTCAAAAATTGGTGGGGGGGGGTAAAGAGTAAAACTCATTATAAGAAGAGAAAAAAAGGATTAAGACTAAGCAGATTTCGTTTTAATACAATTTTTCCAGTGGTAGTACATCAATTATATTATGTTACAGTAAGCCCACTGGAAAAGATGTTGAACTCTGTCAACTAATCTTTCTTTAGGCAGCTGCATAATTTAATAACTAGAAGCGGCTACCCGGCATCGCTTGAGTAGAGAGTGTACAAAAGAGTTATTCTCGCAAATCCATCATTACTGAATCAGGAGTTGGATCCTCACAGGATGCCCCATTAAAATCTTTATGTATAAAAGATCTTGTGTCTGGAAGAAAAAGTTAGCAGACACTCTGAAAAGAAAGATTAATGTCTCTTATTTAAAATATTAAATGCAAAAAACAAAATTCCATGTTGTTATCATTTAAATTTTAATTTTTAATTATCTTCATGAATATAAATAAAATCTTCATTATTTTTGCCTGATTATATTTAATGTGTATATATATTTACTTTGTCGTCAATTGTTTTATTTTAGAAGTTTCCTCCGGACATACAGGTTCACCCAACTGTCCTTTATATATATGTATAGATTCATCTATTCGCATCATTTCGCATTATTTCCTTACAATGTTACCCAATTGGAAGTGGGGAGGAAGCGTGACGTAATGACAGACGTTCGACATCCTAGGAGGCGAGTTCGAACTCCAGTCTAGTTAGTACGTTCACTGTTTGACTAATACGCTTCGTAAAGATATAAATATCCTTCTTATCCCAGTTATGGCCCTTGAACAAAGAAACCGAACCAATATCACATAAAAAAGACATTTTCGGTAAATCAAAAAGAAATTCTTGAAGCCATTGATATAACGAATGTGTCAAATCAGAAATTCTCAAAATTGCCATTCAAGTTTGTTTTTTTTAAACAAATAAACATTTTACATATGCTCATCAACGCTTTGTCTGTTCAACAGTCAAACTACTGAAAATGATTTCCCAAGTTGAATCGTTACTATGCTCGGATAGACTAGTGACACCTGAAGAACGCAGGCGGGTACAACGACCGAAACGCTGTTTATATATATATATATATATATATATATATATATATATATATATATATATATATATATATATATATATCACGATAACGATAAGATCAATTGTTCGAAAATTCTAAATAATTGTATAGTAAATTAGGTTCAAAATAAGATCCCGATAATATATATATATATATATATATATATATATATATATATATATATATAGAGAGAGAGAGAGAGAGAGAGAGAGATGAACAGACTGAGATAGATAGATAGATTATGCGGTTCTTGCTCTGAATCCCCAAGGCTTAGTCGATCCTTAATCGTCTTGCCACCCAACGACTTTTAATTCTTAGAAAACCAGTAGCGGATTCGTGCTTCAAATGATTTCATGATGTAGACTAGTGACACCTGATGAACGCTGGTGGGCACAATGACAGAAATGTTGTTATATTTTTATATGTCACGATAAATATAAGGTCAACGGTCCGAAAATCTAAATAATTCGATAGTAAGTTTTAAAAATAAAAGCTATGGATAGATAGATAGATAGATAGATAGATAGATGGGTGGGTTTTTAAAATATAATTGTAAGTGAGAGGATAAGCAGTGATAAATAGAATATAAATTCATAGATAGATTTGAACAAGTACTAACAGAGATAGATATGAAGACTGAACTGGATAGATTCACATAAAGAGACAAAGATATGAACAGACTGAAATAGATATATGGATATATATTAACTGACTGAGATAGATAGATAGATAGATAGATAGATAGATAGATAGATAGATAGATAATGGAGTTCTTGCTCTCAATCACTAGGGCCCAGTCGACCCTTAATCTTCCTGTTACCCAACGACTTTTAATATTTAGAAAACCAATTGCGGATTCGTGCTTCAAATGATTTCACGATGTTAGTTTTATTTTCAGCGACAAAAACTCAATTTGACAAATTGGAAATATCTTGTTATCTAAAGACCTTGGTACGGTTTGTAAAAGGAAAAATTACAAATAGCTAGAGAAAACTGTTTTTTCAAAGGCTTAATCCTCTGAACTAAAGCAATAATCTTTGAAATTAATTTAATCAAATGACAGTTAATGTATAAAGAAATCCGCACAAGCGAAAAATCCGAAGGAAAACGAAAAGTTGACTCTTGAATCCAATCTTATCTTGAAAACAAAAATAAAAACAAAAACAAAAATGAAATAAAATAAACAAAAAAAGAAAGTAAATTATGTATTAATTCAGGCAAAATAAAATAATTCATCAAAAGGAAAGACGTGCACCGAAAACACATCTGGAAGTAAGAATTAAATTAAATAAATGAATTAACAAACAATTTTCAGAAAATACAAAAACAAACAAGCCAGGCCAGAAGAGATCTAGACTAACGCAATTTTTAAACTACATCTAGTGCTGAGGTTCAAATTCTGGAGCTCTAGGGAGTATGTAGAACTGCTTTATCCCCATTACTCCCAGGTCCACTCAGACCCGGAGTGGTAATACCTACTAGGGTCACATCTATGTGTTGAATAGAAAATGAGTTTAAAAACGTTTTTGAAAAGAAATAAGTTTTAAAAAAAAATGGAAATACCCAACACAAATGCATAAAAAACAAACATCTTCGAGCTAAAATAACCCAAGGGAGGAAGGCATGCCGTAAAATCCAACCAACTATTCTTATTGTAGCATCAGTATTCTAGTTATAGTAGTTAAACTATTACTGTTAATATTACTACCAATAATTATAATAATAATGAAATTGAGATGAATAAAACAAAATGTCTTCGACATAAAATAACCCTACAAGTGTTGACATGCCGTAAAATGCAACCAACCAAGTGAGGCAGTTTACACAGGATTGATGTAATAAACAGTTCTTAGCCCGACCAAGAAGGCAATTACCTAGAACCTTAACACCTATCCACCCTGCGACGAAGCCTCACCATAAGCTGCAGATTAGTGTCAAGGGAGGTTCCCGTTGCTGGACAACTTAAAAACAAGAATATGTAAAGAACAAAATATAATAAAACCAATATACAAAAAATGATTTATATATATATATATATATATATATATATATATATATATATATATATAATAGAGAGAGAGAGAGAGAGAGATGGAGATATAGATAGATAGATAGATAGATAGATAAGAGATTTTTGAAATTTTAAACGCCGGGTACCTCTGCTAGTGGATTAAATAGTAACACTACTTTTCTCCAACAAGGATGGCCTTGGCATTGAATAAGCCACAAAAGTTCATATGCCAATAAACAAAGAAACCAAACCGAACCTACACATTTTGAAAACATTTGATGGGACCATAAAAGATACTACCACTCCTGGTCAGAGTGTACCTTTATGTTATGGCAACGAAGAGATAACTCCGCTCTCCACAGTGCTCCAGAATTGGTGTCTCACCACTTTCCTTTTTTTGGGGTGGGGGGTCAGCTTATTCTAAGCCCCGATGACAGAACACAGTATGTGTTGTAGAAAACGTTGAAATAAATAGAAGGCATTACTTTTGGAGATTCTTTCATGTATAAAAATCAATGCGTATAAAACGCATTGATTTGTATGAAAGAGGCTCCGAAAGTAATGCCTTCTATCCTAAGGAATCCCCCTCACACTCCCAGCTATCTTTTTATATATATTAATACTCATGTTCCTCCAAAATACGACTGTTATCATCTTGCAACACCCTCTGGTTAAAGATGAGACAGTTCCAAGTTGAAATTCAAAAAGTTGGGTTTTTTACTACGCAGAATAAAAGTTCTTGCAATATTTTGTTATGTGCTAATTTGCGGTACATATACGTCGGGCTAAGAACTTTTTCAAGTTTAAGCTGTGGTAGATACTCGCTATAGTTGGTAATATCGTGATAGTTGGTGCGCTGACAAGTTATGCATTGCTCCCCTACATGAGTGATTTAAAAGCCACATAGATGAATGCGCAATGTAGTTTAATTCGGGAACATGTGCTTTACGAGTTTGAACTAACCCTATTTGTTGTGCAAAAGATGAAGATGTAACTGCTCACAGTACAGTAACCAGACGGTTCAAGAAATTTCACTGGGGTTGTAAGAAGGCGGTGCCAGAGGGTCATCTACCAGTATATTCATTCTATCAATTTATTAATACAAAAGAAGTTAGTGAAAATTATTTCTACCAGTTTATTAAACTGAACCAAATAAGAATATTTATCTATAAACTATTCGCTTAAAATCATACATACAAAAAATATTTGGCATTGAATAGCCACAATGGTTGATATTCCATAAAACAAAATAAATAATAGATCAGTGGGATCTATTATTTGGCAGGTAGTGTAGAATAGTTTAAATTGGCCGCAAATGACCGTTTGAGGTTATTCAGTTTATTACAGGTAAGGTCAGGTGGGCCTATAACCGTGGATTCCGAGGTCGTGCACCAATCCATAGATGCAAATCCGGCACTCGAGGAGTATCAGACGCGCTCAGAACCTCACAGTCCAATGTGGCTCATTACCTTCACGATCCCTCATCAATAATACCACGAGCTGCTGTATCCGCATTGTGCCTCGCGTTACTAAAATATTGCGCAACTTTTGACTCAACCTTATAAATAGTGTGGCTATTATTTGCTCTTTTCACTGGGTTATGTGTGAATTGATTTTTTTCTTATTGATTTCACCTTTTTTTAAAACGAGGCTAAAAGAGTCAGTGAGATTCTATCAAAGGTTGTGGTCAGATCTGAGACTAGAATCAACTTTAGCTGTTCTTATCACAACACTAACAAGAAAGTCGGACATGTGAATCAAATAAGATGATTTTTTGGAGTGAAACCGGCAATCATGACCCGTTTTCTCATCGACGGGAACAAAAAACAAACAACAAACAATAAGAAAAAATAAGATAAATAATAAAAAATGACAAGAGAAAGAAAAACAGACTAAATTTGTAATACAAACATAAAACGCATGACCACCACATCTCTCTCTCCCCTCTCTCTCTCTCTCTCTCTCTCTCTCTCTCTCTCTCTCTCTCTCTCTCACTTATTCTCTCATATCCTCTTTTTTTCTCGGTCTTTGTTTCTTTCTCTCTCTCACAATCACACATTCTCACCATCTCTATATATGTATTTCTTTCTCTTGTTCCTCCCTCCCTCTCTTTTCTTTGTCACTTTCTTTCTCTCCCCCTCTCTCTCTCACTCACTCTCTCTCTCTTTCTCTATCTCTTCCTCTTTCTCTCTCTTTTCCTCCCTCTCTCGCTCTTTCTTTTAGTTTCAGTCTCTCTAACACATCCCCCTCTTTCCCTCTTTTTCTTATCTCTCTCTTTCTCTCTCTTTCTTTCTCTCTCTCTTTCTTTCTCTCTCTCTCTATTTCTCCCCATTTTCTCTTTATCTCTTTTTCTCTCTCACACACACACACATGTACTTTCTCTTTCCCTGTCACGCTTTTTCTCTCATTCTTTCTTCCATTCTCTCTATCTGTCTCCCTCACACACACATACATTTATCATTTTTCTCCCTCCCTATCCCCCTCTATCAATCTCTCTCACTCTCTCACAATATCTTTCTCTCTCTCCCTTTCTCTTTCTTTCTTTCTCTCTCTCTCTCTCTTTCCTTCCCTCTCTCTCTCTCTCTTTCACTTCTCACTCTTTCTATCTCTCACACTTTCTCTCCGTCTCTCTATATGTATTTCTCTCTCTCACACTCTCTCTCTCTTCGTCACTCTCTCTCTTTCTCTCTCGTTCTCCACTCTGTCTCTGTCTCTGTCTCTCTCTCCGTTACACTCTCTCTCTCTTTTTCTCTCTTTCTCCACTCTGTCTCTGTCTTTCTCTCTGTGTCTGTCTCTGTCTCTGCCTCACTGTCTCTCTCTCGATCTCTCTGTCTGTCTCTGTCTGTCTGTCTCTTTATCTCTGCCTCTCTCTCTCTCTCTCGTTTTCTCCCCCTATCTCCCTCTCTCTCTCTCTCCCTCTCTCTCTCTCTATATATATATATATATGTGTGTATATATATATATATATATGTATGTGTGTGTGTGTGTGTGTATAAACACGCACACGTATATATATATATATATATATATATATATGAATATATGCCTCTCTCTCTCTCTCTCTCTCTCTCTCTCTCTCTCTCTCCTCTCTCTCTCTCTCTGTGTGTGTGTGTGTGTGTGTGTGTGTGTACATTAATGTGTGAGCTGTTTTCGTATATGCGTAATAGAAATTCACACCTGTGTTTACCTAACCCGTTTTTTTTTGTTTTGTTTTGTGACGTTGTTGTCACTGACAAAGATCACTTGTTTGCATTTGAATGACCCCGGCGTTTTCGAACATTAGATAGACTCTAAAAGTCCTCCCGGGTCTCGCCACCCCCCCCCCTCACCCACCAGCACAATAACACCTACCCCACCACCACCCCCCACCAACGACCGACACTTCTTTCTGCAAACAGATTTGTTTAAATCTTTTTCGTAACGGGAGTGATAAACTAACGCCACGTTTGTCATTTAACTTAAATCCCAAAGTTTGCAACCAGTCTTGTATTTTCAACAACAACATCGTCAAGGCAATATCTGTTGGATAGATAGATAGATAGATAGATAGATAGATAGATAGATATAAATAGACTTAGATAGAGAGATAAATAGATAGACATGAACAGACTTATAGATAGATAATAGATATAGATAGATAGATAGATAAGAACAGACTTATATAGATAGATAGATAGATGGATAGATAGATAAGAACAAACGTAGATGGATAGATATACATAAATAGACTTATATAGATAGATAGATAGATAGATAGATAGGTAAAAATCTCTATCAGCTTCGTAAATATGAAACTTTTTCCTTGTAAATAAGAAGAGGAAATATAGAAGAAGAAAAGAAAGAAAAACGAAAGAAAGAAAGAATAGAAAAATAAAGGAAGTGAGAAAAAAGAAAGTTTACAACAAGTCTCGTATTTTCAACCACAACAACAACAACACGAACAATAACAATAACAACAGGGAAAAGAATCATCGAATCTGTTAGATAGATAGATAGATAGATAGATAGATAGATATGAGGAGACTGAGATATATTGATAGATAGATAGATAGATAATTAGATATGAATAGAGTGAGATAGATAGATAGATAGATAGATAGATAGAAGTAGATAGATAGATAGATAGATAGATATGAATAGAGTGAGATAGATAGATAGATAGATAGATAGATATGAGGAGACTGAGATATATTGATAGATAGATAGATAGATAGATATGAATAGAGTGAGATAGATGGATAGATAGATAGATAAGAAGTAGATAGATAGATAGATAGATAGATAGATAGATATGAATAGAGTGAGATAGATAGATAGATAGATAGATAGATAGATAGATAGATATTTACAGGCTAATTTCTCTCTTCTTTGAAAAAAAAATCAAATTTTACCTAGAAAATGAGAGGAGGAAATATAAAATAAAGAAAGAAAGAAAAAAAAAAGAAAGAAAGAAAGAAAAAAAAAGAAAGAAAGAAAGAATAGAAAAAGAAAGGCAGAATAGTGAAAGAAAGAAAGTTTGCGATTAGTAAGATATTTTCAATAATAACAACAACGAATCATCGTGAAGGCAATATCTGTTAGTGATAGGGAGTGGCTGCTTAGGAGATGTTTCATCATCACTTCGTACTGACAACGGGATACCCAGTATCCAGTATCCACACAAAGCTGATAGATGCATGTTTTTGCTGGTCGGCCTACATTGGTGTGTCTATGTGTAGGTATCCACAGGAGAATGTCACTCATGAGTTCGTCCTTGCTTCTCCAGCCGTGTCCCACCTGTCATGTTTGTCTTACTTGGACGGTTTGTGTGATAAGAGGTAAGTGTCAGTTCATCTGTTCTTTTGTGGGGTACCGCCTCCAAGATTTGTTCATGACAGAACGCAGCATCCTTAGGTAGTTACCTTCTAACCTTTTCACTCAGCATTTTGCCCAAGTCAATGTGGTGTTGCCATACAATAGCACTAACACAGCTTTATCTTATCAGAGAGATCAGATTTCCATATCATCGATAATATCTATAGCAGTCCATGAACTTCCTGTGTGTATATCGACATTGCTTTCTGTGGATGAGATATTGCTACCTAGGTATGAGCGATCAGGTGATGTTGTATTTCGATCTATACAGGGTGCCCCAGCCTTGAGCCATATTAGTGTATCGTTGTGGTTTAGACCAACATATCCTTAGTTTTCATATGGGACTTTTTAGAGAATCGCTTGTGGATGGTCATAATCGGATGAAATAGTTGAAAATCGCCAAGAAAAACTCTTTGTTGTATCGCAAGGTGGAAAGATACACAGATGAATGTTGTGCTTAAACACATTTATTAAGCACCGGTGCTGAACGGATACATACAAACACAGAACAAATAAGTACAAACAATTAACAAGACAAACTCACACTAAAAGAGGATATAGCCAACGCAGCAAAGTCAGTCTGAATATTATTCAGCTAGTTAATGTAATTTAATCGTAGGCTATTTCATAGATATGGGCCAGTCCATCTGGTAGAGTGCTGAAGGGGTGTTAGCTACTATACAACACTGTTGATATGAAAAAAGGTGTCGGGTGGAAAGTTGTAGCAATAGTTTATTTTCAGTAACAGCGACGATCCAATTTAACACAGAGAGCGGAAGACGAATTGTTTCATCTGGGACCCTGGTTAGCCTCTGCGCCTTGGCTGGTTGTCTGACTCTGGTTTGTTAGTTGGTTAGTTGGTTGGTTGGATTTTATAACATGTCAACCCTTGTTGGGTTTTTTTATGCCGAAGACGTTTTATTCATTCTTAATGTGTATTCATTTTTTAACTCAAATTTTGTAAACACATTTTTTCTATTAAACCTATAGATGATACCATCAAATCTACTACCGCTCCGAATTAGAGTGGACTTGGGAGTAATGGCTTCAGAATTAGAACTTCACCATTGAATGCAGTTTAACATCATACCCAGGATATTAGGATCATCACCCACCGCTTTCTAGCATATATATGAAAAAAGGTTGGGGTTTGTGACAAGGGCAATAAGGTTGGAACAATCATATAAGTGTTGAGGCTTGACGTGGCCATCCGAGTGATCGGAGGGAGCCTCTCCAACCGCTCGTCTAGCCTAAGAGCCAAAGTGGAGTGTTGCATCCCATGGACTGCACCAGAAATCCGTCAGGTACCACCTGTTGGCTGTGGGTGGTCCACGCTGACTAAACAGATATATAGTTTTTCTTTTGGACTAACGAAAAATACTATGGTAGCAGTCAGATAAAAAGAAATACTCAAAATCTCTGTGAAGTCAGAAGACGGGTACTTTTGACCATCTTCGGTCATTTTCGATGACGTAAGTGTTCCTACATTATGGAGTGCTGGATTAACTGTGTTCAAGGAAAAATTAAAATGTTTTGGTAAAATAATTTTGTGTTTGATAATTTAAATATTTTAAAAAATGTAAAAAAACGTTTACAGAATTTAATTTGAAATAATAAAAGTAAGGAAAAAAATTGCAATTTCTTTTAAATTAAAAAAAATGATAGAAAAGGGAAATTTAAATAGTTTAAATGTATGTAATGAAAGAATCCCTAATATTCAGTTAAGATAATTTAGAATTTTACATTTAAATATAATTTGTGTAGCTATGTAGTAATTTAGAAATGTAAAATATGATTGTATATAGGTAGTGAAATACAATTTGAAAAATAAAAAATGGTAAAAATCAAATAATTAAATTGTATTAAATCTTATGGATGCGTACAGGGCGATCGTCAGTGACGCACTATCGCTGATTACGGGCTCTTGAGTATCATATCGGCTCCGATAGCAACCCCCAACTTAAATCCGGCATCTTCAAGTTGCCACCCTGTAAGCTACGTGCTGCTAGTTTTGATATTTTTTGCTATGAATGAACTACATAAAAAAAACTCGATCTCTTAAATCTAGAAAGCACAGTCGGTGTGAGCCAATAAAAAAGCCCCCCCCTACCCCTAATATATTATGGAATAATCTGTTCCCCCCGGTTTCAGTCTAATTCATCTTCCACGGATTCCGTTTGCTGTAAGTTCGCCCCATTCTATGAACTTAATTGATTTTTAACTTACCACTTTCTTTGCTCTTATTAACATGATCACCAACAATTATGCAGGGAACCAGTTATATTTGCTCCTATCAAAAGAAAATTTCAAACGTTTTTGTATGTAGTGAGATCTTTTTTCTCAATGTGGTGTTATAATATCAACTGATTTTTAGATGATTTCCCTTTAAGAATTAAAAGTTGTAAAAATCAAATTGATTTTATGTAATAAAAAATCCCTTATATTATGGGTGATGAATTTTAATAAATTGAAATGTATTAAAACAATAAATTTCATCCTTAACACCGTTTATATTTTTCACTTTCTTTAACACAACACACACACACACACACACACCCACACACACACACACACACACACACACACATATATATATATATATATATTATATATATATCCCTAACTATTTATATATTTCCATCTCGATCTTTTCAAACCTGTGTTTTTTTATTCAATCTATTCATATCTATTTATCTATCTCTTTATAAATATGTATGTATAGAAAGACTGATATTATATATACATACATACATATATATATATATATATATATATATATAATATATATATATATATATATTTGTGTGTGTTTTATATATATATATATATATACCACACACACACACAAACACATATCCCTTTGTGTGTGTTTATATATATATATATACACACACACACATATCCCTTTGTTTATAATCTTAATCGGTTCATATGTATATATATGTATATATATATATATGTGTGTGTGTGTGTGTGTGTGTGTGTGTGTGTGTGTGTGTGTGTGAAGATGCATTAATAAGTACGTCAGTTAGAAATAGTATTTCATTTGATTATAAACGGCAACATTATTTGTAGCAAGATACACCGCAATGTTATTGTTATTTTGCATGGTGGGGGAGGCATCCATTAATTCGGAGTGAGGCGCGAGTTCAAAAAAAAAAAAGTCGAATAAAAATGGTTCATGTTGTATTCTGCACACAACAAAAAGTTCAGTTCACATTCATTGAGGGATGGTCAGTGATTTTTTATGGAGGACCAGAACCGACTCCGACACTTCAACACTCCACCCCACCCCCACTCCCGCTTTGACGACAGACCCGATTAGGGTGACGTCTACCTTCGACGTGTAAAGTACGTAACTAGATCGGCCATCAAAAGGAGTGATTCAACAACACCTGAATTTTATGACAAGCCGAATTATTTCGAAGGAAAATGACGTGTCATTCATTCATTGGTCAGTTCTGTTTTGGCAAATACAGATTCGTTTTCTCTGCTTTCTTGATTTGGTTGTCTGGTTGGTTGGTTGGTTGGTTGGTTGGTTGGTTTTTTTCTGCAGAAAAATAGATCCATGTTAGTTGGTTGTTTGGTTGATTTTATGTTAAAAATATAAACATGCTGGGTTGTTGATTGGTTTGTTGGTTTATTTTATATAGAAAACAGATACATTCTGTTTGGTTGGTTGGTTGGTTGGTTGGTTGGTTTGTATTGTGTAAAAGATACATACATGTCGGTATAAATTACGAAAGACGTAATCTATGGTGTTCAGACGTCAAGAGTAGAATGGCAAATGATTATTTCCATGACGAATCAAAGGCAGATCAATTTGTTCAGCCGAGACACAAAGGCAGATCACTCTGTTGTACTGATGTAATCGGTTGGTTGGTTGATTAGTTTAGTTTATGTAGAAAAATGCATAGATGTTGGTTGGTTGGTTGGTTGTTTTAGTTTTATACAGAAATAATAGATACATATTGGTTGGTCGTTTGGTTGATTTTATGATGAAAAATAGAAACCTGCTGGCTGGTTGGTCGGTTTATTTATATAGAAAAATACATACATGCTGGTTGGGTTGGTTGGTTGGTTGGTTTTTTCTATGTAAAAAAAAATCATACATGTCGGTATAAAGCAAGAAAGACGTGGTCTGTGGTGTTCAGACGTCAAGAGTAGAATTGCAAATTGCTATTTCCATTATTGGTCACAGGCTGATCACTCTATTCAGCCTAGACACAGGGGACAGATCTCTCTATTGTACTGATATAGTCGGTTGGTTGATTGGTTGTTTGATTAGTAATTAGCATTGTTGATTAGCAATAGAATATCATTAGAATTGCATTTGGCGTATAAATGGCATTAGATTACGAAATCTCCAGAAGTAACCCTTACCTTTATCCGATTGTTTTAAGGGCTTCGGGTATTTCCGTGAAATGTAATGCATTTTATACGTAATCTAATGATATCATCTCTTGTGCATTATTCTACATAAGTACTTTGATTCTCTTTGTATATTTAATATTAAATAAATGAACGTGATTATTTTATAAACATTGGCGAACATGAAAAAGAAAAATTAATAAAAAGAAAAATTGTTTGTTTTGATTTTTCATAAAAGTTTTGTTTACATTTTCGATCGCCAAACACCGAACATTTTTAAGCAGAATTTATTCAATTGATATCATTTTTCAAAGTAAAAAAATGTTCAATAAGCACACACACACACACACACACACACTCATATATATATACTATATATATATATAGGTAATGTGCCCACTGTGAGACATAAATCAATCTCAATGATTAAGTTTAAGAGTGAATGGAACGGAAGAGTGAATTGAAGGAAAGAGAAAAGAGCGAAAAGGAATAGAAGAGTAAAAGAAAGAGAAAATAAGGGTGAAAGAGAAGAGAGAGTGAAAGAAAGAGAAGAGACAGAAAGAAAAGAAGTAGAAGAAAGAGAAGGGGTAATAGAAGGGGAAAGTAAGAGGAGGGAAGACTGAAAGAAAGAGAGGTAGACCTTAATAAACAAATAACCAGATTTCCCAATAACAAATGTGAAAATATCAACTCTTCTAATTGAATCTGATTGCACCAACTCCTGAATCGTATCAGATACTTGCCAAACACTCTACACTGTCACACATTTCCTCATGGAAACCACAAAGAAATGTATCAACGAAAATAATATGAGGGATCTTTTTAAGAATACCAACATGGATGACATTTTATTCTTCTTGAGGGAAATAGAAATATATAAAGAATTATGAATCAGATATAGAAATATGAAATACATCTAGAAAAATACACCTGTAAAAGAAATTTGAGTACCAACTTTTATCTCGCACTCGAAAGTTTTTGGCATTAAATAACCCAGATAGTTATTATACCCTTAAACCAACCGAACCAAACTAAACGAAATAAAGTTAATGAAAATTATTTATAACAATTTGAAGATATTAAGAACTTGAAACATAGAAACCTTTATTAAAATGACTTGTTTCGGCATTAAATTACCCGAAAAGGGTTGATATGCCGTAAAACAAACAGACCTAACCACATGAAGTAATGAAAATTATTTAGACCAATTTGAAGATATTATGAACTTGTAGCATATAAACTTTTATCGAAATTACTTGATTCGGCATTAAATGACCCGTAAAAGGTTGATATGCCGTAAAACAAACAATGAAACAAACCAAATCGAAATAAATACAGACACACTTCATGTGAATACACAACCTGATCTACGTTGGTATTTAGTAGAAATTAAAGATCCACTGACAATTTATCAGCGACTATCGGAAGAAAGAGCCTTCTTGCCCAATCCGGACAATGTTTATAGTTTTGCTTAAACAGTAGTTTATTTAACTCGGATATCCACCATCTTGTCATGCTTTACTTTATTTTCGTTACACAAATATGCGAAGCAGACGCGAAATCTTTACAATAACAACACACACACACACACACACACACACATACAAACACAAACACGCACACACACACACAACACACACATACATCATACATATATATAATATATATATATATATATATATATATATATATATATATATATATATATATATATATATAGAGAGAGAGAGAGAAGAGAGAGGGATATAGATAGATAGATATAATGTTGCAAAACCCGACATCTGTAAGGATACTGGTGTATCATCACTAATGACCTCCTCTAGTGCATTTCGCAGATGTTTAACAAGACTATATATATATATATATATATATATATATATATATATAAAAGTAATTGGTGATTTGATCGAAGCATTGTTAAGTATGTTATAATATATTAATGATTTGAAGGCAATTACAATGCATATAAAAAATAAAAACAAAAGATGTTATTTTTGTCTTATCGGTTCTTTGAAATCGATAAGACAAAAATAACATCTTTTTGTTTTTATTTTCATATGCATTATAATTGCCTTCAAATCAGTAATATAATATATATATATATATATATATATATATATATATATATATATATATATATGTATATGTATAAGTATTAGTACGATCGTTGGAAGCGCACAATATCCAGAGGCTAAGGTTGAGAAAAAATAAATACAAAGTGCTCAATACAATGTAGAGCATATACAACCGTTTTTTTTGTTTTGTTTTTTTTTTTTAAATACTCTCAAACCAAATTATTAAATAATTTTAAATTTTTCACCTTTTAACTATTAATACGACCCATAACATATCTTTTATTAAATAATAATTGAAAAAATAATTCCCATAAATTAATCCAAATTTTTAATCTAATAAACAAAAACCGTTCCTGATCTACGAAAATATAAACAAGCGTTCCTCTACTAAAGTTAAGTCCCATTCCAAAGGGCATGTTTATAACACTTAAGATTAATCGTAAACTCGATTAATTTAAAGTAACCCTGAAGAATCAATCGATGAAACTCGAGTAGGTTACTCCTTTTCCATTGTTAAAATATTATATATATATATATATATATATATATATATATATATATATATATATGATCGTGCACCACTGTGACAGGTCCATCAATCTCAATGATTAAGTTAAAGAGTGAAATGAAGGGATGCGAAGAGAAGAGTGAAGATAAGGAAAGATATGGGAGGAGAGAAAGAAATAAACGTGAAAGAAAGAAATGTGTGAAAGAAAGAGAATTGGTAAGATGAGAGAAAAGGTAAAAGAAGAAAAGACTGAAAGAAAAGAAGACAAGACTAAAAGAAAGAGATGAGTAAATGAAAGAGAAGTGGTAATAGAAGGGGAATGGTAAGAAGAGGAAGAGTGAAAGAATGAAAAGTACAACTTAATAAACAATAACCTGATTTCCTATTAACAAATTAGAAAATATCATCAACTCTTCCAATCGAATCTCCCGAAACGTAATAAATACATTCCACACTTCATGTGATACACAACCTGATCTACGTAGGTATTTAGTAGAAATAAAAGTTCCACTGACAAGATTTTCAGCGACTATCAGAAGAAAGAGCTTTCTTGCCCAGTCCGGACGGAAATGTCTGCGACGGCTTTTAGGCCTCTGTCAGGATGGTTTATGTCTTCTGTCAACGGAGTAAAACATGGGAGATAATATTAAAGTCTAATGAGACAGATTTGCCCTTGAATAATAGTAGAGTTGAACTCTAACCCCTCACCCATTGCCTTGTATTCATTGGGTGTTAGAATGGGGTGAGCTTTAAGTACTTGTATAGATATGTTAATTATTTACTGAGGTGACAATTTGTCTTAGTCAGTTGAAATAATAGAGAAGCGAAAACTCTGAAGAGTTGAGGACGTGGAAAAAGTCTTAAATAAAATAGTGAAAAGTTTTCTTTGTCAGTTGCTGAAATTGAACGGGATAAAAGAATTAATTATTGAATGATTTTTACCCCACCCCCCTCTCTCTCTCTCTCCTCTCTCTCTCTCTCTCTCTCTCTCTCTCTCTTCTGTCTCTGTCTCTCTCTCTCTCTGTCTCTCTCTCTCTCTCTCTCTCTCTATATATATATATATATATATATATATATATATATATATACAGTGGACTCTCCTATCGTAAACGATAGACGAGGGTCAGCAGTGAGTGATTTGTTTCCTCCTGTTGTGAATGCTCTGAAGAAGACATTTTGTCTTTTCTCGAGTGTGATACCAGCCCAGCGTAGCTGTGAGCTACGAAGCTACACTGTCAGATGAAATTTTCTAAAGCGGGAGTCAGATGATTTTGTTTAAATTTAGACGGGGCTGATCACGATAAACGTGAAAGTATAAATATTGCTCTGTACATGATTAATTTATTAGTTATTATTTATTGAGCTCTCTTAGGGATTTGTAAGAATCCTTGTATGAGTCTATAAGATTGCATATACAAGAGCATACTGTATGGATTTACTGTGAGATTTCGATGATCCCAAATAGAATCATCCCTTACTTACCAGTTAATTAGATTATGTTATAGCCCACTCCCATGGATTTGCACTGTGGGGGAGATTAATTGTAACTTCACCGTTGGCATTAGCCGTTACCCGTCTGTTTACAGATTTGAGTTCTCTGGTGAATATAAAAACATACCACCGTAAAGTATGTAGCAATTAATTGTTCATCTTAGACTGACGGCCGCTGATAGTCACAAGGGTATGAAGCTTGGCAGACAAAAATTCTGCCGGGTTTCGATCCCGGCTAGAGGTAGCTGTTAAAAACTCGAGCCGCACTGATGAGAAGTAAATTAAACACGTGTCTTTGGATGACTGATATATATATATATATATATATATATATATATATTAGTGCCACTTGAAAATTTACGAACCCCCAGGCAAGACAATTATTATAGGGAAAAGAAATTAGATAAGCCTATTTAAAGTGCATCTAAAGAATAATTTGTAAAGTAGACTTTCCAAACAATGAACACAAAATGGAATATATTTTCATTACTTATTTAAATAAAAGGGACTTATCAGTATCTTGCATCAGCTGTTAGGATTTTCCCCAGTCATTGCCAAACTCACCCAGTTGAGAGAGGTTGGAAGGTCATAGTCATTGTGGTTGAAAGGCTCATAGTCATTGTCTTGTAGAATCCATTTTCGGCCAAGATTCAACCCCCTCACCGATGGTCGGAGATTCTTTCCCAGAATTTGTTGATAGTAGTGATAATTTATATTTTCCTGGATATATGGAGTTGATCCAGGAGCGGAAAAGCATCTCCATATCATTTCCATACATCACTGTTGAAATAAAGTTCTTTGCTTTGTAGACAATGTTGGCTTTTCTCCAAACATTTTAGTTTTGATTGTGACCAAACAATTCTATCTCCGATTTATGGACTTCCAAAAGCTTTATTGTTTCTTTAAGTATTCTCTGGCAAAAATTAAAAGGGCGACTTTGTTCTTCTTTGAGAGCAGAGGTTTCCTCCTAGAAACCTTCCAATGAATGCCGTGTTCGTTCGATGTTTGTTTAAAATTATAGTCACACGTACATTTACTCAAGATGCTGTAATGGTTAATAAAATGGCAGTTGCCGATTATATTAAAAAAGGGAAGTAAGAATCCTAAAAATGCTGTAACGGAAAACAACAAACGCTGAATTCAAATTGAAGCGCCAAAAAGGAAAAGCGGGAATTTTTCAGTAGTTCAGAGAATGACAAGACAAGTGGTCACGCAACAAATCAGCTCCAGTATCAGCAAAGAAAAACAAGATAAAATATGAACTATTTATACCACAATATAAAACAAAGGACTATGCCCGGTATGCTATTATACATGTCTGTAATTCTATTTTAATACGACTCCGTTGATTTCTTTTATTGTGTTGAGTTTTGTTTAAAAGTTAGTAAGTTATGTAAACTTATATAAAAATATATACAACACCAAGCTTGCTACAATGCTGCCAGAGAGGTCTACGACTCTCTCTCTCTCTCTCTCTCTCTCTCTCTCTCTCTCTCTCTCTCTCTCTCTCTCGGTGATGTGTGGCTTGGCTTTTACCTCATTTATTATTTTTCTAGTGTTTCTTGTCGATAGTTTCGGTGGACGTCCAGTTCTAGTAAGAGTTGTGGTCATGTTGAATGGCCCACATTTCTATCTTATTTGTCTTAGAGTGGATGGAGCTGCAATCTGTTTGAGATGTCTTGTACTTTTCTACAGACTATTACGCCCATTACCATTACTGGCTCGGAGTGATAGAACCCGTTAGGGTCCTATCTATGTGTCAAGTGTGTATCTATGAGAGTGAGCCAAAAAGTAATGCCACGGGAACATGTATTATGCATCAAAATGAATCTGGACCTCTGTGGATCACACACATACTTCTCCACATAGTCACCGTTTCTCTCAAAAGAAATGTTCCACCTTCAAATGAGAGCATTTATCCCTGTCCCGTAAAACCCTGTCGACTGTTCTTTGAGTAAATTCTTCACTACAGATTTCATTTTCTCATTACTGGAATAAGGTTTGCCTCTCAAATCCTCTTTCATGGGAGCGAAGAGAAGATAGAATTAAGAATTATCTCGTTTTTTTAAACATTGGTATCTATATTAAGTCCGTCACACCTTTTCAACATCTCTTCGTGGACTAATCACGACTTGGTCTTTCGACACGTGTTCCAATCACATTTTGATTTTCGCTTTCACATGTATCAATTACGTCATTAACATTCAATTATGAACACTAATCAACGAATGGTCATGAAATTTTTCAATACATTTCCAAAATCAACGCATTCAAAACATCCAACACCTTTTTAACTACATAAATCTTTTTTGTCTTAAATGGTCCTGAAAAAGGTTTCTTTATAAACCGAAATGTTCGGACATCGACACAACGACTAATAAAATTCCATCCATTGAACATCTCATGTTTGTTCTACATTTCTACACACACACACACACAAACACACACACACACACACACACACACACAGACACACACAGACACACACACACACACACACACACACACACACACACACATATATATTTGTATGTATATAAAGAGAACATTAATTCTCTCTCTCCCTATATTTATATATATATATATATAAACTATTTTATCTTTTAAATATATATATATATATATATATGTGTGTGTGTGTGTGTGTGTGTGTGTTTTTCTGTGTAAAAAATGGATATTGAACTTCGTTGCTCCTTTTGCGGCTTATCAGAACTTCTTTTTAAAACTTTCTAAAAACATTTTTTCACAAAAACCTTTTCTCCTGACGATGACCAAAGGTCGAAACTAGTTAATAACAATTTAAACACACAAGATATTTTCCTATTTGTCTTATCACTTTATTCAACCATTCCTTTCTCTCTCTCTCTCTCTCTCTCTCTCTCTCTCTCTCTCTCTCTCTCTCTCTCTGTATATATATATATATAATATATATATATATATATATATAGAGAGAGAGAGAGAGAGAGAGAGAGAGAGAGAGTCATTATATAGATATTCTCCCAAACATCGTCGGCTAAAAAGCCATATCAAACACATTGATTGTTTGTTTGTTTACTTCTCATACTGTCGTCTAGCAAAGTCACCATAACTGGAATATAACTGAGTTCAGAACAAACGAAAAATCTGGCAAAACCAGCAGGCGTAATGGTTAGAATCCCGGCCTGTCAGCTTGACAGTCAGGTTTGAATTACACACAAAGCAGTCTTCCTGTCTATAGCTCTGCTGATGAGGCCTTAATGGCTGAAATGTACATACATATATATATTTTTTTATGTGTGAGTTGCTAATAGTATCTAAAGGAGGGGTTAATAATTTGGACGATAGTACAAATCTGTAGACTATGCACCAAAAATTGTTTCTTCCATATATACAAGGTGTGTCAAAAAAGTATCGAGATTTTTAGTACTTTTTGAAACAGAATATATTCAATTAATTCTTCATTTCTATCGTTATAAATACAGCTTTACTTTTTGACACACCTTGTATTCTGAAAAAAAAATCAACATTACATTTATTGTTCATTCCTATCTTAGTAAATACGGGTTCAATCTCGATACTTTTTGACACACCTTGTATATAGATAGATAGATAATATAATTAGCTAATGTCAATCTCAGTCGGTAGAGTGTTAGGCTAGGAATCACAAGGTTCTTGGTTCGATACCGGCCCCCGCCAACTCAGCGAATGAGTAGTACAGGGATTTGTGCGGTAAAGTGAGGAGTTGATAGTAGGTGCGGCGCTCCACCTCATATGCTAGAATAATCACCTTGGTCTAGCGCTAGTGAAAAGGGGATAGACTCCCTTGCTGTCTGGCTGATACCGACATTAGGCCGCCCCGACGACTTTACTTTTACTTTATATGTATTGCTAGGATAGAGTTTAACGCATTGTTAAGTCAAATAGAAATGCGAGAAGCCGAGGCACAGTCGATCAAACTGATCGTGGTGGCGAAATCACATTGTAACATCGATATAGGTTTGCTGTACCCTCTCACAACAGTCCCAGCCGGTAAGGGCGCCAGACGGGGAGACACAATCTCTATCGAAAGCAAAAGTACAGCTGAGCCGGATACGTCGCAAGTTTCACAGACAACAGGTGGAGCGGTGCAGTTGTCGAGTGGTATCCGAGAGAACGGAAATGACTACTCGGAAGATCGACACGACGATGGGAAATTGTCGAGCGATTCAGACAAACCTGGAGAAGAAGGGCGATAACAAGAACGAAACGGAAGTGTATTGTGGCCAGCGATGTGGAAAGGATTAGGCGATCTGCCCAATAAGGTCAGGATAGCTCAGTCGGTAGAGCGTTTGGATAGAAACCACAAGGTTCCTAGTTAGATACCTGCCCTCGCCAACTAAACGTGTGAGTAGCACAGTGATCTGTGTGGTAAAGTAAGGACCTGATGATAGGTGTGGCACTCCACCTTAGACACAAAAACAATCTCCTTGGTCTCGCGCTAGTGAAAGAGGTAGACCCCTCTCGCTGATTTGCTGTTTCCGATTTTAGGCCACCCCGACGAATTACTTTACTTTATACTAGCAGAGCTACCAGGCAGTGTCCGGGATTATTATTATTATTTTATTATTATTATTATTATTAGCAAAATAGAAAAACGTCCTCCAGGCGATATAAAAATAAATTTTTGGAAGATATTGCTTGAGGAGGTGGAAGTATATATATATATATATACTGAAAACAATACCTTGTACCAAGATCAAACAAAACTTTTCAGCTTCTGACGCCTTCATGTCTGTCAAAATACCCACACCTGCACTCGGGCTGACACTACAGGAGGTGGGAGGTTAGCTGTGGAGAGAACCATTACGCAACATAACTCATACTATATTTGTGGTCTATTTATTTGTCTGGGGATGCAATTGAAAACAAAAAATTGAACCAAGATGAAACAAAACTTTTTTTGTGTTTTTACGGAGAATCCAGTGGTTTTATTTATAAACGAAATAAGCTGAGGGAAATAAATTATAATTTCCAAATTTAATGAATCTTCTTTATCGAGAATTCTGTTCATTAGGACAACTTGGATTTAGAATAACACTGTTCGTACTACGTCTCACTCCCTTTCAAAAAGTATTATTATTGTGTCATTGGTAAATCGGGGATATCATGGAAAGATTTCTGTTGTAACATTTTTACAAATACCGGTAGGTACTGCTAACATTCAAGGTTGAGCAATATGAGATTTAAAAAGTGTATACTTAAATTTAGCCAGATACTGTATGACTCGGACAAGGCTGGGTACATACAGTTTGTACCATAAACACCTGGCTCTACTCCCTTGTAACTCTGGACCATTCTTAAAATGGAATAGGAAGGAAATCTGACAGATGGACCAAATAACAAGGATATTGGTGATAATGCTCAAAGTATTACACCCGAGAGATTAAATATATGTCAAGAAAAGAAGGGGGAGGGATGATTAGCATTGAGAATTGTGTACATGTGACAATTCGAGGAATACATTAAAAAGACAAGGAAATGATAATTACAGCTGTCAGTAATAGCAATGGCAACATGTGGACAAACGGGAAAGCATCAAAAAGTAGAAAACAAATGATAAGAAAAACAACTATATGGATACTTAGTACAACAAAGGGGAGAGGTTTACATGACGGGACATGGTGAAGAGAGGGACAATCTCAAGAGAGAAACCGAAGCTCTTATAATAGCAGCAAAAATATTACCATACGGACCAATTATATCAAAACAAAAATAGATAAGACACAACAGATTAAAAAGTGTAGAATGTGAAAGGGACAGAGACAAAACGGTTGAAAAATGAAGAAAAATTGAAGAAAAAAACAAAGAAACGAGGAGTAAATGAATTAAGAAAAGTTAAGTAAATAATTTGAGAAAAATGAATAAGGAATGAAGAAGTGAATAAGCAAAAAATGAATAGGAAATAAAGAAAAGAAAATACGAATGAGAAATGAAGGAAAAAGTAATAAGTCAATAGGGAATGAATGATGAAGAAATGAAGAAGAAATAAGAAATAGACAACTATACAAAAAAGGAAATGAAAAATGAAAAAGAGAAGGAAGGAAAGTAAAAGAAAGAAAAGAAAAGGAAAAAGGAAAGTAAAGAAGAAGAAGAAAATCTAAAGATTAACCGACGAATTAAAAAAAAGAGTGAAAAACCATATTATTAGCAAAATATGATGACAAATGAAACATTAAATGAAGAAAAAAGAATTATTTACTGATGATGATAAAGAGAGAGAGAATGAAAACTCAAATGAAAAGAAAATTAGACCATCAAAATCGAAGTGAAGAAGAAAAAGGTAATCTGAACATTAGCTACATAAATGAGAGTAACTTCCCCTTGTTTGTTTCACTTTGAGGAAGCCTTATGTTTTGATCGACCATTTTCATTTCACCGTAAATCTACACTGAAAATACGAATTTGGTCGAATCAATACAACTTAACACTTCAAGAGGAAAATAATTAATTAAAGAGGAAAAGGAATAACGAGGAATTAAAGAAAGATTGAAAATCGTAATATTACCGAAAGAAAAGGAAAGAAAGGAAGAAATGAAGTTGGAGTAAATGAGAAATACGATGATGTTCGAAATCAGAATAACTAACTTAACGTTGTAACATTTTAACAATATGCACATCGGGCGATAGGTACTGCTATCCAAAGGTGATCAATACGAGATTTTAAATCTGTATACTTAGATTTAGCCGGATACTCTATAACCCGAATAAATACAGCCAGTAAAGGAATAAAAGAAAAAGATTGGAATTCAATAATAGAATATTTTGTTTCATTTTAATTCTTAATTTTTCTAATAATCTGCTGTTAATGAGATTGATTCATTGATTGATTTTAACGGCATGCCAACCCGGGTAGAGTTATTTCATTCCTAGCGATAAGAGAATGATATTCATAGTACGTACATATTTACATTTTCGTTCGGTTGTTCTTTAATAGATATTTTTTGGATCTATCATAATGATTGAAAGATAGACTGGAAGGAAGGAAGGGAGGGGAAGGAAGGAAGAAATATATTTACAGATAGATAGATAGATAGATAGATAGGAAGGAGTGAAGGAAGAAAAGGATTGATAGATAGATATCGAGAAATTGAGATAGATACACATATACATAGATATCGAGAGACTGATATATATATATATATATATATATATATATAGAGAGAGAGAGAGAGAGAGAGAGAAAGAAAGAAAGAGAGAGAGAGAGAGAGAGAGATATCGGGAGATTGAGAGAGATACATAGATATCGAAAAACTGAGATAGATAGATATATAGAAATTGAGACATTGAGATAGATACATAGATATATGTAGAGGGAGAGACTGAAATAGATAGATAGATAGATAGATAGATAGATAGATAGATATCAAGAGATTGAGATAGATAGATAGATAAATAGATAGATAGATAGATGGAAAAGAACAGTCTTAGATAACAAAGAACAAACTATAATATGTAAATGTGCTGTCCTCATTAAGTGCCTTAACAATTTCGATCTTCAATTATTCACTTTCTATTTTCTTCTTTCCCTGGGTATATTACGCTCACTCACCCCCCACACGTATATATATACACACCCACACCCACACACACACACTCTCTCTCTCTCTCTCTCTCTCTCTCTCTCTCTCTCTCTCACTTACTCATACACCCACACACACAGACACGTGCGTATGCACACGCAACACTCACACATGCCTGTGCACGTACGTTGTAGCTTTATGTCTAAACACTTTTCTTCTGGATTCTCTATCTCACTTTTCCTCTCTGTGCAGTCGCGTACAGAGTATATAGCCCATTTATTTATTCTATGCTCCCGGTGTTTACATACCAAAGAAACTTCTCTTTTTTTTATCAATGGAGTCCTTGAGTTTCGAAAACGAACTAAGAACTTATTTGGAAAGCAAATACCGTTTTTAACGTCGTTTCTCTCAGCGTTCTTGCTTTTCAAATAGAAAAAATAGTCCTGATTTCTTTTAAGTAGATTGAAACGGAAAAAAAAGGAAAATACATCAATTTTCCTTTGGGCGTTTTTTTTATCTTTCTTTCTTCCTTTTTCTGTCGTCCATAAAGAGAAAGACAATTTATTTTTTCAACTTTAAATTTTCGGAATTTTGAAACTTTTAAAAAAGTTTGAAAAATTTATTTTTATCTATTTATTTTAGAAAAGTGAAGTTTTGGTTCATATAAATTTGGCACATTTAAAAGGCGTGTTTTTTTTAAGTTTAGTTTTTTTTATCTACTCTGTAACAAGGTTGTCACTTATGAAAACTTAAATTCATGTATTTACTTTATTTTAATGCAAAATATAATGTTTACCCAAGATTAATAATGTATATGGTTAAGTTATTATATCCAACTTTTTGTAACACTTTTAGATAGCACTAACCCATTAGAAAAAGTTTGAAGATTAAATGTGTCCCATAAATTTCAATAAATAACTTTTGCAACTTTCTTTTTTAAGTGAGGAAAAACATTAACATGACTTTTCAAAAAGAAAATATTATATAAATTGGTTGGTTGGTTGGTTGGTTGGATTTTGTGGCATATCAACCCTTTCTCTGAATTCTTGAGATGAGGCTTGATGATTAGTATAATCTGCATTATTCGAACTATTGTTCTCATCTTCTTTGTTATCTGTACAACGTTTCGGCCGATATGCCCTCCGGCCTTCTTCAGGTATTTCTTCGCGGGATCGGGAACCATCTCAGACTCGGGAACCTTCTTGTCGTAATCGGAAACCTTCTTGTCGTAATCGGGAACCATCACGGAACTTTGAACCTAACCATTTATTTAGTCCACATGGTTATCCTGTTCTCATTCAGCTAACCATAGTCGGGGTAGAGGCGTTAAGCTGTGTTAATTATTATTCAATGTTACTGCTGCCGATGGCCAACCCTTGTTGTGTTATTTTATGCCGAACACGTTTTTTTAATTCATTCTTGATGGATACTCAATTTTTGAAACTCAATTTTTAAATACATCTTTTAAACTTATATTTCTATTTAACCAATAGATGGGAACCCAACAGATACAACCACTCCAGGTCAGATTGGATCTGGGGAGTAAAGGGGTTGAAGGAGTACTCCACACTTCCCAATCATATTGGTGCTAGGGATTGATAAGACCAACCGATTGACTTTAGTTCATAGAGATAAGACTCGTGTTGATTGTACATATATATTTACCGTTTTTTGCTAACAGGAACTACCACTCCAAATCGGATTGGATCTGGGGAGTAATAGTGATGAAGGAGTACTCCACATTTCCCAGAGCTCCAGTATTGGAACCTCACCATCAGAAGGACATTAAGACCTTCAGCCACAGCCTTCTAGCACATATATAAAAAGAGTTGGGGGTTGCCATGAGGACAATAGGGTTGGAACAATCATATTGGTGCGAGGGCCAAATTGGAGTTTTGAATGTCATGGATTGGTCAGCCACTTGGGTTCCATCTCTAAGTATTACGGGTCACCACAGCTGATCCCATTTGGGGGAGTTACCCCTCTGCAGAGGTGCAGTAGGTGTATTCTAAAGTACCAGCCGACGAGGCTACATTACACAAGTAGTAGTGGTAGTACTATTACGTCACAAAAGGAAACAATATTCTAAAATGTAAATCATTTTTTCTTCTCATTAAAAGATAAATCACACTTTTAAAACAGAAATTAAAATTTATTCAAGTTTTCAAAAAATATATACGTGTGAAAGTTATCTATTCTCCCTTTGTCATCTACACTTGTTCGTTGTTGGTATCCATGCGTCTACGAGAGACGGTGGAGTTGTGTCCAATTTTTTTTAAAACTCCGTAGCCTGGGAAGATTCATAAGAAGGATGAGCTGTTACGCAAGCAGAAAATCCCCTCCTCTCCACACTGCCGCTGTGATCCAATGGAAAGGTAAGGAACCAATGAAGTTTGGCGGCGGTAGTATCGCAGAAGTTGCTGGGTAGCACTGGATTTCAGCATCACACCACCTTAGGGGCTCTGGCTCCTGATTTATTTTCGAATTTTATTCCCCTATCCTTTCCTTTGGATGGGTAAAGCCTCTTTTGTGTCGGATTTTCCCTGACTTAGATGCGATGCCGACCAAGGCATCTTTTCGAAAAACACTTCTCAGATTTAACATTGTGTTGTATCGTTGAGGTGGTAAAAGATACACAGAGAAATAGTGTCCTTGATATATATTTTATTCAGCACTTGTATCTGGTGCTAACAGATATGTATTACATAAAACCAAGAAGTAAAACAATTCACAAAGACAAACATACAAAAATGAGAGGAGCGTCAAACGCAGCGATTTTGTCCGAATATAATTTGTCCTTCTCTATCACTGCTATGTCGACTATTATAAGGCTATGGGCCAGTCCATCCTGTAGGGGTGTTAACTCCTCTACAATACATTGCACTAAAGATGAAAACGAAGACCAATATAAGATTAAAGAAAGAAACACGTGTAGTGGAAAAACAGGTCGAAGCGAAAATATGCATTCTCAAAAGTAATACAGTTTCTAGTAAGAGTTATGTCCTCTTAATCGATTATAAGTTTGGATAGAAGACTCTGCCACTGTAGATGGGGCTGTTGAGTCAGTAAAATACGTTTTCTCTTATGTATAGATTTCAGTGAGTGAGAGTCTTTTTGTGATTAGACAAAGTAATCACGTATTGCACCCAGTAGTTTCGTCGTTCATATTCAACAGACGCACCAGCTCGATGATAAAG
>CM042159.1:523704-543704 GCA_023376005.1 Doryteuthis pealeii | reverse complement strand
AAACGAAGAAAGGTGAAGTAAAATAAGAATGGGTGGGAGTTACAAAGAAGAAAAGAGAAAATATAAGAGAATAAGAAAATACAACAAAATGATATATGCATAAACCAGAATCTGTTCTTGAGAACAAAACACATAAAATTCTCTGGGACTTTGAAATAAAAACGGATCACCTTATCCCAGCAAGAAGACCAGACCTAGTGTTGATTAACAAAAAAGAAAGAACTTGTCAACTGGTAGAGTTTGCTGTTCCAGCAGATCACAGGGTGAAGCTGAAGGAAAATGAAAAATGGACAAATACCTGGACCTTGCCAGAGAACTGAAGAAGTTCTGGAATATGAAAGTCAGAGTGATATCAATTGTAGTTGGTGCACTTGGAACGGTCCCAACGGGATTGGAAAAGGGATTGGAAAATCTGGACATGAGGAAAGATTGAGACCATCCAGACTACTGCACTGCTGAAATCGGCTAGAATACTCAGAAGAGTCCTGGAGACCTGAGGGGACTTGCTGTCACTCAAACTCCAGTGAAAGACCATCAGCTAATGCTGATGTGAAAACTCAAAAGGAGTGAATAATAATAATAATAATAATAATAATAATAATAATAAGAAGAAGAAGAAGAAGAAGAAGAAGAAGAAGAAGAAGAGAAGAAGAAGAAGAAAGAGTAAAAAGCAAAAAGAAACGGAATTGGTTTATTTATTTTCATGGTGCATGTCGGTACTGCTCGAATCCAAGACATCGGTTTGGCTGGGGCAGTGGGGGGAGGGGGTTTGGGCATTTAAATGTCAAGTAGTAAAGCAAATATCAGTTATGAGCAATTGTATGGATAAAGAGGGAAAAGGAGAGGGAGAGAGTGGTGAGGGGATTCATGAATTACTTTACCAAATAGATATATAGATAGATACGAATAGACTGAGATAAACATGAATATGTATTTATCCAATTCCTCTACTCGAGCAGGATGAGACACAAGGTTAGTTTTTAAATGGGGTTTAATAGGTTCTGAATTCAGAGTTTTCTTTCTCCTAGACCGGTTGCCATACCATGGTTAAAGAGGTCCGTCTGTACTACTATTGTACCCATAGCAGGAAGAAGAATAGTCGGATGAATATATTTCTTAAGGGTCGGTTTAGATAAGTCGGTAGCGTGTTGGGCTAGGGACCACAAGGTTCCTGGTTCGATACCGCTACTCGCCTACCTAGTGTATGAGTAGCACAGGGCTTTGTGCGGTAAAGTGACGAGTTGATGGTAGGTGTGACGCTCCAACTCAGATGCCAAAAAAATATCCTTGGTCTAGCGCTAGTTAAAAGGGAATAGACTCCCTTGCTGTATGGCTAATACCGGCTTTAGGCCGCCCCGACGACTTAAATACATTTCTTAAGAGGTAAATATTCCTTCTCTATCTATAAGAGTCCTGTTTATGAGTCAATTCATATCTATCTATCTTTCTATCTATCTATCTATCTATCTATGTGAAAAGCAAACAGTCTCGTTTCGAATTTGTACTCGAAAAGGAACAGGACATATAGATAGATAAGTGTTATGCCCTGTTTAAGGGTCAATAAATAATCCCTCAACACGGGGATGAAATGTAGGGAATAGATGAATTCAACAATATATGAACGTACAATTGAGTAGGGTTTCCTTGTTACAGCGTACACGAAGAACATGTATCTGCTACTTCTCACTTGAGTAGCTTTGCTCTGTTAATATATACCCTTTGGGTAAGTCTATGTTGGTGTCATAGGTGAGTCACCTACAACAATAAGACAGATATATACATATAGAGAGAGAGATAGAGGGAGAGTTTTGAGTGTGTGTGTGTGTGTGTGTGTGTGTGTGTGTGTGTGTGTGTGTGTGTGTGTGTGTTTGTGTGTGTGTGTGTGTGTGTTCCATAAATAATGTTGTGATATAGATAGATTGATATGAACTGACCGAAATAGAAAGAAAGAAAGAATAAAAGAAAGGAAGAAAGATTCATGAATAAGATATATATATATATATATATATAATATATATATATATATATTATATATGTGTTGACAGAAAATTGACTGAGAACTATAAATAGACATGAACAGACTAAGTGTGAGAAATAAAGAAACTGATTTATTATTTATTGAATAAGAAGATAGATAGGTAGGTAGGTAGGTAGGTAGGTAGGTAGATTGATAAACAGATAGATAGACATATAGATAGACATATAGATATATATGTGTGGAGAGGGGAATTGATACAAAGAGAGTAAATGTATTTGCTTAACAGAATAGATGGATGAAAGAAAGAAAGAAAGAAAGAAAGAGAGATTTATAGATAAGATACATATATATATATATATATATCGTGGGTGTATCTGACAATTGACTTAGATACATGTGAACTGATTGAGAAAGAAAGAAAGAAAGAAAGAAAGAAAGAAAGAAAGACATTCATTGATGAGATACATCTATACATTGGCAATTAACTAAGATAGACAGGCAGATAGATTCATGTGAACGGACGGAGAAAGAAAGGAAAAGAAAGAAAGAAAGAAAGAAAGAAAGGAAAAAACTAGAAATATCTTACCTAGTACAATGGTGTTTTATCCCCCCCCCCACACCTTCAAATAAGCGAACTTCTCACCCCACAACACTCTATATTAGGGCAAGTAATTATCTTTTTCATTCAGTGAAATTTTTGGCCGCACTTCGTAAATACATCCACGCGCAATGAAATTAATAAGAAATGCAATAAAAACAAAAAACAATGGAGGCAAAAAAGAGTCTATTTGTTATAAAAACAAATGTTAACAGAATGAAAAGGCTATAAAAAGAAAACAAAATAACACGCACACACACATATATATATAATAAACACACACACACACACAAACACACACACACACACACACACACATATATATATATATATATATATATATATATATAGGCCTCCATCTCGGGCTTAGCAATGCACATTGCCAAATTTGGTGTCGGTAAAGACTAAAATGTCTGGCCGGATTACATTGCTTATGGTCGCTCTAAATCAGTCGTTCTAAAACAGGCTATATACAAATAGCCGAGACAAGTATATATATATATATATATATATATATATATATATATATATATATATATATATATAATTTGTTGGTAAGAAAAAACCCGGCAAATAGTTTGATTGTAAAACTATTCTACCAAACATCATCAGTGGAAGAAAAAATGAAAAATAGAAAATAATCGGTTAATACTATGACACTTGGCCAAAAGAAAAAAGTTATATATGTATGAAAAAATATAATTGCCGTATGTATTCACAAAATGAACAATGAAAAATGAAAAAAATTTTCACAAAAAAATACTATTTAAAAAATAAATCCAACAAGTATGAAAAAATATATATATAAACCGCTAGAATTATCTAAAAGTAAAACTAAAAAGTGCTCAAAATCTAAGTAGAGCAAATAATAAAGTTAAACCTAATGAGTCAGGTATACCTACTAACTGTTTCGCTTAGTAGCTCATCAGGACAAACATCTGACTATATATATATATATATATATATATATATATATATATTATATATATATAGTGTATGGTTTTCACTATCTCACTTGGAGTGTCAGTGGTGGGACAAAATATATTATTAGGAGGGTTGTCAATATCTTTTGATGGAAATCGTAATATTTATGGATGAATTGGAAATAACACGATATTATATTGCATTACACAATACTGCTATTCCTATTGTTATATTGTGTTATCATACGACATGCTAGATTATTATATATTGCCCGTTGTATATTGTGTAACCCATCATGTTAATTATATTATAGAGATATGTTAAATTGTTATACTCAATAAATGTATTATATTAAGCAGGACTTGCAACAATCATAAAATTATAGCAATTATATATACTAGTACAAAATAAAAAACACCCTCCGGGCGATGTAAAAATATATTTTTGAAACATATTGCCTGAGAGATGGGAGTAAAAAATTCAATGGCAGCGAGTTTGTACCCTAAGTAAGTAAAATCATCAAATTCATTAAAGGATTAAAAAATAAAACAATTTGAAATGTAAACTTTAAATATGTATTGAAATAAAACAAACTATATATAATGAGAACTGTCTAATGACGATTTTGGGTAATGTGACGTAAGCATAAGCAGTGACGTAATTTTTGTTACAGACAAAAACCGGAAGCGAATCTCCATTATTGATAGATATCAACAATTACTGAGGGTACATGTAGATGGATATGATGTTTCAATAGAGTAAAATATCGGCAGATATATTTTAGGATTTAATGTGGTGAAGTGTAGTGGTCATTAGAAGGGGTGGTGGTGTTGGTCAGGGTATGGTAGGTGGTAGTGGTAGCAATAGACTATGTGTATTGGTCGAAATGTGATTGCTGGTACTTGTTCTCATGTCGGCATTTTGATACTTCAGATATTTTTTAGTCCGCAGGGTGTTTTGTGATGTTTCTTTTGTGTGTGTGGGGGGAGGGGTGATGGTTTATTGCGATTTTTAAATGGAGACAAAGTAGGCATTTATTTATGTGTTGTAGGTGGACGCGATACATTCTCATTTGCCTTCCTTCTCCCTCTTTATATATTTATCTATCTATCTCAATCTATTCATATATATATATATATATATATATATATATATATATATATATATATATATATATATGATATCATCTATGAATCTCTTTTTCTGTCTATATATGTTATCCATGGATCACACACACACACGCACACACACACACACACACACACACACACACGGAAACATATACAGACAAAGTGAAAGCGGACACCAGCAAATAAACAGAGATGAAAGAAAATGTGAGCAGATTTCTTTTTTAATTCTTGAAACCAAACTCAACAACAGAAATCTTGTTAAGTGAATGAACACCTGGACAGTCTCCCTTGAAAGATATTCTGGGCCATTTTTCAAACAGACAAGGGGGACTTAGACTAATGGACCAAAGAACAAGGGAATTGATGACAATTTACAAGGCATTACACCCGAGAAACGATACAGATATGTGTCAAGAAAAGAAGAAAGAAAAGGTCTCGACAACATTGAAGATTGTGTAGATTTAACAATTTGATCACTCGAAGAATTTGCAACCAAAAAAAAAAAACAATTGCAACATATGGACAAGTAGAAATTCAACAAAAACTAGGAAAACAGAAATGGGAAGAAAACAACTTCATGTATATTTCAAGTGACAAACTGGAGACATCGCATATGTGAAGACCTGGACATGGCTAAAAAGGGAAAAACCTCAAGAGATAAACTTATAATTGCAGCACAAGACAATGTCATAAGAAGAAACTTTATCGAAATAGAAATGGTATATGATCAAAATCGGAATCTGTCCAAGAAAATGAGACGCATAAAATTTCTAGTGTTTTGAGATACAAACGGATCACCTAATCCCGGTTAGAAGACCAGACATTGTGTTAATTAACAAGAAGAAGAAACTTGTAATCTCACGGATTTTATCGTCCTGGTGGATCACAGAGTGAAAATAAAAGAAAACGAAAAGATAGACAAATACTTAGATCTGGCCAGAGAACTGGAAAAAAAACTGTGGAACATGATGGTAAATGTTGTACCAATTGTAATTAGATCCCTTGGAACGGTCAACCAAGGGTTTGGAAAAGAGTCCGGATGAACTGGAAATCAGAGGAATAATCAAAATCATATAAACCAACAGCATTGTTAAGATCGGCTAGAATACTCAGAAGAGTCCTGGAGAGCGAGGAAGACCTGTTGTCATTCAGACTCCTGTAAAACATCACCAGCATACGTCGGTGTGAAAAACTCACAAAGAAAGAAATATTAATGATGGTGAAGGTTGTATCAATTGTAGCTGGTGCTCTTGGAACGGCTCCCAAGGGTTTGAATTAATTTGAAATCAGAAGAAGAATCAAAACCATCCAAACAACAGCATTGTTAAAATCGACTAGAATACTCAGAAGAGTCCTGGAGATCTGAGAAGACATCTTGTCACTCCGACTCCAGTAAAAAACCACCAACATATAGTGGAGTAAAAAGAACTCACAAGGAGTAAAATAATAGTTCAGCTAGAATACTCAGAGGGGTTCCAGAGACCGGAGGAGACTTGTTGTCACTTAGACTCCAGTGAAAAACCACCAACATACAGTGATGTAAAAAAACTCACAAGAAGTGAAATAATAGTTCGGCTAGAATACTCAGAGGATAGGAGACCAGATCTAGTGCTAATTAACAAGAAGAAAACTCGCGGATTTTAACGTCACAGTAGATCACAGAGTGAAAACAAAAGAAAACGAAAAGATAAGCAAATACTTAGACCTAGCCAGAGAACTGAAAAGAAAACTGTGGAATAGGAAGGTAAAGGTCGTACCAATTGTAATTAGATCCATTGGAACGGTCAACCAAGTGTTTGGAAAAGATACCATATAAAACAACAGCATTGTTAAGATCGGCTAGAATACTCAGAAGAGTCCCGGAGATCGGAGGAGACTTGTTGTCACTCAGACTCCTGTGAAAAACCACCAGCAGGCAGTGAAATAAAAGTTCAGCCAGACTTGTACTCTTGTTATGCTAATTTACTGCATTGGCTTATTATGTGAGTAACAGTTTCATCTTTGTCTATACTGTCATAATATTGAGAACTATCTCGAAGTATGTTGACAGAACGATAAGTTGTGTACCAAAGTATACGGTGAGTGGGGGGGGGGTGACGGAAGAAAAAATAAGGAGGGAGTCGAAAGGCCAAGAACAAATAAACTGACAATTAAAACAAGATGCTGTCAGTTTCAGGAGAAAAGAGCAAAGCGAAATATTTATGACGTGAGGAATTCTTGGTGGAAATCTAATTAGTTTTTCTGACTCTTTTTCTAAAGAGCGCTTCTCGTTCATATCCACTTCGCTGAGTTTATTTACTCACCATGAAAATAGTATTTATTTATCCAGTCCAAATCCCACTTAACCAAAAGGTTTATCTGGTCAGTGCCAAGTAAGAATTTCCTGTCACTTGAAGTATTCATACAGTTGTTTTTGTTCTCATTTTTTATTTCTAGATTTTGTGTTTGTTTGTCCTTTAAGTTAATTCTACTGTCGGCTGCTGTAATCCATCTTTTCCCTCCTTTTTTAATATCATACTTAATAATAATAATCTATTATCGATATAAAATTTGGTATTTACCCAATCTGCTCGTCACAGGTCGGATGTGAAACCAGGTCGCAAGTATGAGGCATACAGTGAAGATCTAATTCGTTTTTCATAAGTAATAGATGTGCGAGACTAGCTTGCTAACCATTAGACCACGATGTGACGCTTTTTTGGCTGGATGGGACACAAGTTCAATTATGGGGCATCCATTGAGGATTAAATTCACTATTCAGTAGCAATGGATCTGATACTAAAAATGTTCAAACAGATCTATTTGATCCATCGATGGTACCCTAACATATACTACCAATCTGATTCAGATAGGGCCTGGTAGTAATGGCAATGAAGAGGTGGCTCAATATTCTACCAGAATTCCAAAACGGAAGCCTCACAACTGGATGCAGTTTACTGTCGTACTCCTATTTAGTTGGTTGGTTGGTTGGTTGGTTGAATTTTACGGGATGTCAACCCTTGTTGGGTTATTTTATGCCGAAGACGTTTTTATTTATTCATTCTTGATGTTATCCAATTTTTAAACTCAATTTTCTAAACATATTTTAAACACGTTTTTTTCTATCTAACCCATAGTGACCCTGTTGGCCGTGGGTGGCGACCCGTGATGCTTAAGGATAGAACCCACGTGGTTGAGCACTTCATGACTTGCATTACTCCACTTTGGCCCTTTCTTGGCAGATGCTCTAGCGACTAAGCTAAACTGGCTCTCTAGGTATACACCCAAGACGTACGTGGCGGGTCGGATGGAACACAATGTGACAAGTATGAGGCATCCAGCAAGGATTGAACTCGCTTTTCAGTAGTGATAAATCTATGAGACTAGCTCGCTAACCATTACATTACAATGGGGCACCCATTTGGCGGAATGTAACACAGGACCAAATCTCTTTTGAATAGAAATGATATTATCTATTAAAATATAAAAGAATATCTAAATATTCAGATTTTTTATTTAATGTCTTGTTTTTAGTTGAAATAAAAAAGAATATCTAAATATTTAATTTTTTTTTTTTTTTTTGTAATTGATTGTTGGAAATAAATATATTAAAATAAAATGAAAATACTGGGGTGGTGTAGCGGTTTGAAGGCGTTTTTATCGACAAATTATCATTATTATTTTCAGTGGTTTGAAGGAGTTAAAAGTAAACCATATTTTTATCGACAAGTCAATGTAAATATTTCATTCGTAGAGTGGGTTGTTTGTTTTTTTCAGCTATCACCGCCTAGCGTTTTTAAGGCAGGAGGCCGGTACGCAATTCTACGAATAGCACCGAGCTTTAATAAAAACGGAATGGTCCATTTACACTCATAAGAAACAAGAATTCGGTGGATAAGCGACACCAGATAATTAGGATATTAATTTTGGATTATTTGGACAGTCTCATTTTTAAACAGCGTGTTGTAAGATGATAACGGACGGAAGATTAAGGAACAAGCATATTAATATATAAATGATTATCATAAATTTCACAGCTACTTTCTGATATATGTTTTCTCCCTATATATATATATATATATATATATATATATATATATATATATATATATATATATATATGAGGAAGAATGAGTAAAGAAAAGAAAGTACAGAATGGATAATAAAAGATGAATTTAATCAATATCACTTACAGATGTGCTTCGGTCAGTTCATCTTTGTGTACACGGTTTAAACTACATAGATGAACTGACCGAAACACATGTGTAAGTGATATTGATTAAATTCATCTTTTATTATCCATTCTGTTCTTTCTTTTCTTTATTCATTCTTCCTCGTATTGTCGGATTCATTTTCAATTCCATTTTTACATATATATATATATATATTAAATAAATGTTTACATTTAAATTTTCATTTTACAACATTGTTATAATCTCAAACTGATCAGCTTAGCTCAGTTGGTAGAGTACCGGGCCAGGAATCACAAGGTTCCAGGTTTGATACCGATCCTCGTCCCCGCCAACTCTTGTATTTGCTAACCACGGTGTGTCCCCACTATCAATATATAACAGGTATCTCAACATATTTAGTTAGTCTGTTTTAGTTTGACACTAGTGAGCGCCATGAAAGCGGTGGTGAGTATCGAAGTGATGACTCTAGTGAAATGGTCTAGGCGTCTCTCTTAGTTGGCATTTCACTTTCTGAGGCTGTTGTGTGAGAAGCACCTGTTATAGAATTTTAATTAGCAAAATGTCACTTGTGATGACTTTCTTTCTTCCGGAAACAAAAACTTGGAGGAATGTTCAATGAAGCTGAATTAATAACGACTCGTTGATCTTACTGTCATCTCTGTCTCTTTCTCTCTCTCTCTCTCTCTCTCTCTCTCTCTTTTATATATATATATATATATATATATATATATATGTGTGTGTGTGTGTGTTGTGTGTGTGTATGTCTCTCTCTCTATCTCTCTCCCTCTCTCTCTCTCTCTCTCTCTCTCTCTCTCTCTCTCTCTCTCTCTCTCTCTCTCACTCTCACACACACACACACACACACAGACACACACGAACACTCACATACGTACGTACGCAGATACATTTTTCTCTCATTTTCTTGTTCTCTTTTTCGTGAAACTTTTAGATTTGTAACTGACATAATATAAACACCAGCAGAATTATTTTTTGGTTCAATTCTACAGAGTTTGGTAATAAATAATACCTAATAATATTCGTTTTGATTGTATAATATCCAACTAGAAAAAATAAAATCCCAGTCTATTTGGTTTAGAAGAAAATGAACATTTCACAAAAGTTTTTTAGGTGTATGGTAGTAAAGTCGACAGAGAGGCTTATTGTCGGTATCAGCCGAACAGTGAGGGAGTTATCCCCTTTTCGCTAGCGCAAGACCAATGAGGTTGTTTTTGCGTCTGGGGTGGAATGCCATACTTATCATCAGCTCCCACTTTGCCGCACAGGTCCAAGCTGTGCTAGTCATGCGCTGAGTTCATTCTGTGGATGTTCTATCGACTGAGCTAAACTGGTCCTTAACATCTTCTCTTTGATTTCGATGAAAATTAATATTCAGTAAAAAAAAGTTGTTGGGGGTGTACTATCTTATTGAAATAATAAAATCCTGGTGTAAAGAAAAGTGTGGGTGTACTATCCTATCAAAGTAGACCCTATTGAAAATCCGCCCGGTCGGCGAGGCTTAGAATAACTGACTGTATCCTCTGTTGAGGTGTAAGACCACTTCCTCAACAAAGGGAAAACCTGGGTACGACACAAAACTGTATTTGATTGTGAGGTTTCAGTGTTCCAGTTCTGGAGATATGGATGTGTGTGGTACCATTTCAATGTCATTTCTCCGAGATCAACTTTCTCGCGGAATGATGGTACCTGTTAGGGTCCCATCTATGGGTAAAATAGATCTGTTTAAAAATCATTCGTATTTGATTGAAAAATGTATACCATATAGTAAAAAAAAATCAAAGTTGGCGGGGTGGCCAATAGTCGGTATCCTCCCGGACAGCGAGGAAATATATCCCTTTTCGCTAGCAATAGATCAGGTAGATTTATTTATTTTTTGGGGGGAGGGGTCAAACCTACCGTCAGCTCCCCACCTTACCGAACAGATCAGATATCTCAAGCTGTGCTAATCATGCGTTGAGTTGGCGAGACCTGATATTGAACCCGTAACCTTGGACTTTATACATAATTTGTATAGATTATAAATACTTGAAGTTATAATTGTTTCCTAAGGATTATTACTCTAGAAACCATATAATTATTCGTAGTAGTTAGGAACATTTAAAATGTACAGCTGTCTAAATTGTTTGTATTTGATAAGAGTACTTGAAATCATGCAACTATGGCAATGGATTCGACAGGACGAGTTCAAATCCTGGGGGTGGCTGCTGGCATTTCACATAGCGCAATGTGAATAGCAAGCAGACAACTCCTTGGATAATGTATAAATACAACTATCCTCCCTCTAGCTATGTGTAAATTGAAAGCCAGACTGTGCTCTTTAACCTTGGCTAGGAAACCAGTCTAGGAGAAGGAAAATTTAAATTCAAACATGTTAAACTCCGCTTAAGGAATTGACCTTATGTCACATCCTACATGTGTGTAGAGATTAGTAAAGAATGTATATCATGTAACTGTGCAAGACAATAATTATAGGAAACAACTATACAAAAATGTAAATATAAATGTAAAGTGAGCGCAATTACCTAACCACTTGGCAGGAAATAACCCTATATGAGTTGACATGCAATAAGGATTATTTGTTGAAATCATGTAATTGCTTCTAAAAAAGGGGTCCGACATTTAATAACCCTTAAAAGGTTGACATGCCATAAAAACAACCAACCTCCTTCTGTTTTCTTTTTGTTTTTATGTTTATACATTTTTTGTGTTTTTTTATTTATAAACGATTTAGGTGTAATGGGTCGGTTTAGGTGATTCGTTAAAACCTCCGCATATGAACAACAAAAGTTCCGGGTTTAAATAACTGGGCTTCGACAACTCACTGTATGAGTAGCACAACTTTGAGTTGTGCGATAATGTTAGGAACTGATGGTAGGCGTGGTGTTCTCAGACGCAAAAACAATATCGCTGTGATAAAAGAATGAACTCCTTCGCTCTCCGGCTGATACGATAATAGACCACTACACTGACTTTAGGTTTTTTTTTATTTTCATTTATAAATTGTATAAACAGTCGAGCGAAGAAAGACAACCTTCCGAGTTCAAATACCTCGGCCTTGACCAACTCAGTGATTGAGTAGCACAGCTTGGCGTTGTGTGATTTAGGAACTGATGGTAGGCGTGGTGCTCTACTTAAGACGCAAAAACGATCTACCTGGTCTAGCGCTATTAAAAGACTCCTCCACTCTCCGACTGATACCTACAATAGGCGACTCCGCCTACTTATATATATATATATATATATATAAACTTGTATAAACTTGTATAAACAGTTTGTAGAGCATTTACCTAACAAGCAAAACCTTCCGATTTCAAATACCTGAACCTTGATCAACTCAGTGCATGAGTTGCATAGTTGGCAGCTGATGTGGTGCTCCATCTCAGACGGAAAAATAATCTCCCTGTTCTAGCGTTAGTGAACGACTCCTTCGCTCTCCGACTGATACCGACAAAAGGACACTCTTCACTTCTTTTTTCTTTCTTTTTTTTTTCATTTATAAATTTGTTTATTTTCCATTCAGTTTTATTTTTTTCTGAACTTTTCTTTTCTTTAACGCCCCTGTTTGTTTTGGGGTTTTGTTTTGTTTTTGTTTTTATTCTTTTTGTTTTTTTCTTACTTCCATATTTCATTTTCATTTTATCTTCGCATCGTCAATTCTCTCTAAGTCGTCCCTATTGTTATTTGTGTCTGTTTTTCTTCTGTCTCAACATCATTACCAGATGCTGTTTGCCTCCGTTCTCTTCCTCTTCATCTCTTTGTCTAATTTCGTACCGTTATTTCCTCGTCACTTGTTGCCAACCCTTTTGTTTATTATTTGGTTCGAGTCAGATTACATACCGTTTTGGGAACTGCAGAGTGTTACAATTGCAGGAACTCTCGCAGACTCCCATGACCCGTAGATGCTTATTTATCTAAAATGATTGTTCTGTGATTGATGTGCTACGGAAATGAGATATTCTTCACATTTGGGGAGTTGCATACACACGCGCGTGCGCGTACGTTCACACACACACACACACATGTAGAGTGACACTCATACACACATGCACTCACATGCACATATACAGACGCATATATACGAATGCATTATTCATCATTATTATTGTTGTTGTTGTTGTTGTTGTTGTTAAAAGATTCCCACCATTTAATATTTTAGAAGGTCAAAATGTCGCCGACATAGTCGGAAGTTGAAGAGGGAAGAGTTTATATAAACCAGAAAGAAGAGAGAAAGAAAGATTAGGAATTATGAAAAGAAAGAAAGAAAATAACAGGAACTATAAAGGGAAAAGCCTAGAAAGAAAGAAAGAAAAGAAAGAAAAAGAATAGAAACTATAAGGGGAAAGGGTTAGAAAGAAAGAAAGAAAGAAAGAAAAAGAATAGGAACTATAAAAGGAAAATGCTAGAAAGAAAGAAAGAAAAAAGAAAAAAAGAAAGAAGACGAAAAAAAAAGAAAGAAAAAATGAAAGAAAAAGAAGAAAAGCTATGAAGGAAAAGTGCCACAGAGTGTGAAAGAAAGAAAGAAAGAAAGAAAGAAAGAAAGAAAGAAAGAAAGAAAGAAGAAGAATGCAAACTAAGTTACAGTTCGATACACGAAAGAAAAAACATTCATGAAAACCAGAAGGAAAGAAAAAAACGAAAATAGGAACTATAAAAGGAAATGGCTAGAAAGAAAGAAAGAAAGAAAGAAAAAGAATAGGAACTATAAAGGGAAAAGGTTAGAAAGAAAGAAAGAAAGAAAGAAAGAAAGAAAGAAAGAAAGAAAAAGAATAGGAACTATAAAGGGAAAAGGTTAGAAAGAAAGAAAGAAAGAAAGAAAGAAAGAAAGAAAAAGAATAGGAACTATAAAGGGAAAAGGTTAGAAATAAATAAAAAAAAGAAAGAAAGAAAGAAAGAAAGAAAGAAAAGAATGCAAAGTGATTAAGAATAAGATACACGAAAGAAAGAATATTCATGAAAACCTGAAAGAAAGAAAATGAACTGAAGAAAGAAATTATTATTATAATCATTTATTGAAACCCTATAATTGTTTGAAATATTTGAAATCCAAATAATTGTGTACAAATCATAAGTATTTCTTAGGAATATATGGAACCATATAATGGTATGAAAAATATTAGTACTAGATAAGAAAAATTAAACTATATAACTGAGAAAATCTTTAGTTTTAAGAATAATTACTTTAACCTATAGTATTTAACATTATTATTGTTATTATTATTAGTTGCTTAAAATGTCATAATTGCTTGAAATATATAAAATGCCATCATTGTGTACAAATTGTTAGTATTATTTAGACATACTTGAAATCATATAACTATATGCCAGTGGTTCTCAACAGGGGTGCATACGGACCCCCGGGACCATATAACATTTTTTGGGACCCAGGCAAGAAAAATATATTTATTTTTAAACAACGAATGGCTATGGGGAGGGGGGTTCCACCAGAGTAAAATAGGATTAAAAGGGGGTCAGTAGGTAAAAAAAGGTTGGGAATCATTGCTGTATGCAAACAAAGTATCATTATTAATATTATGGAATATGAAAAAAAAAAATTCCTTATTTGGTCTTGGGGTGCTACTCATGTAACGAGTCTTGGTTACGAATAACTTGGCGTAGCCCATCCCTCTCCAGGATAACAACTAGTTTGAAATTAGAGTTATCCTTCTCCTATATCGCTTGCCATATCAACGTTATTATTAACATAGAGCTGGGGGGGAGAATGGTTGGATTCATGCCTTTCCCTAGCGTAATAAGTAAGTATACTAAAGTCATCTGGGTGACCTAAAGTCGGTGTCAGCCAGACCGCAAGGAGGTCTATCTTCTTTTCACTAGCGCTAGACCAAGGAGATTGTTACTGGCGTCTGAGGCGGGGCGTCACATCTATCATCAGCTCTTCACTTTACCACACAGATCCATGTGCTACTCATTCGCTAGTTTAGCTCAGTCGGTAGAGCGTCCGACTAGGAACCACAAGTTTCCGGGTTCGATCCCGGTTCCTAGTGTAATAGCACTATGTAAACTGTCTCGTTCAGGATTTGAACTCGGGTAGCTGGTTTTCCATGAGGATAACAGTTATACAAGGAGCGTATTTCTGATTCCTCTTGTCATCTACTTATTCAAAATGAAAAAAAAGGTTTATCTGATGATTATTTTCTATTTTATAGGTTTTGTTTCTTTGTTTAATGGCATATCAACCTACGTAGGTTATTTAATGCAAGAATGCCATCCTTGTAGAAGAACAGTAGTGTTACTATTTAACCCATAGCTGAACAAAAAGAGGGATTCATACTTTTCTCGAAAGTATTTGGTCGAAACTGAAAGTAATAGCAGAACTTGAATTTGAACTCGTTTACTACGACGTCGTAGTGCATCATGTTAATCTCAACGTCACAGGGACTCACCTGTCTATTTTATAGAAAACTATTAGTAATGAACCAAAACTATGAAGGGGCGATTTAAATTATCTTTAGTTTATATATATATATATATATATATATATATATATATATATATATATATATATATATATACTAGCAGCGTTGCCTGGGTAGAGGGGGATTTTTTAATTTAGTCCCGCATTTATTACTGAATCGTGTGTTAAATCCTCGTAGGATGCCCCATTTAAATCTCTATGTTAAAAGAAATGGACTTTGCATTGATCCAGCTACTCTGAAAAGAAATGTTAATGCCTACTATCTAAAATATTTAAATGAAAAAAAATCCATTCTGTTATCATATAAATTTTATTTTTTTAATTATCTTTACGAATATAACTCAAATCTCTATTATTTTTGCTCAAAAACCAAGCCCTGGCCATATTTAATGTGTATATATATATTTACGTTGTCGTTAATCGTTTTATTTTCGAAGTTCCCCCCGGACATACATATACACACAACTGCCCTTTATATATGTATATATATACATATATATATACACATATATATATATTTTATATGTATATATATATATATATATATATATATATATATATATACACACACACATATATATGCGTGTGTGTGTAGAGAGTGAGTAGGTGAGTGCATCTATGTATTCAAATTAATGTATACAATTAAGTATATATATGTGTGTGTGTGTGTGTGTGTGTGTGTGTGTGTGTGTGTGTTGTGTCTTTCTTCAGAGTCGGGATAGTAACCACTTTCAGTTCATTTTCCTAACTATCAGCCATGATTCAATAATCATAACCGTCTGTGATGTCTCGTTCCGTTCTTGATTCACCGACATTTTCCAAAGAACACCGTACTGAAAACGAGGCAGTGTTTTTTCCAGCAAGAGGCCAGAGATGATGGCGTCGCATTACGAATCAGCCAAGCGTCCGGCGCCAAAGTTCGACGTCCGTTTCTTCTCGCTCGCCTACACTTCAAACAAGGAACGCACAGCCGCCGACGTAAACTATCGTTTGTCGTTTAGATACACGGCCTGACTTTTAGTTTATTTGTCGACTAGATATTGCATTTAGAACTGGGCGGAATTGATCATGTCAAATGGAGACGAATATATATATATATATATATATATATATATATATATATATATATATATATATGAGTGGGTACAACATTTATAAACGCTTTGAACATCATAATTTGATTTATTCAAATATTCTAAAAAAATAAAAGTATAAAGTTGAGAAGGAGAGGAAACAAAACAGCCAAAACATTAGGGATCAACTAAATGCTTTCGGTCTTTTCTCATTAGAGACGAATCGAGGATAAAGAGTTAAGTATTGAATTAGATTGTTTTGAATTAAAGAATATATATATATATATTATATATATATATATATATATATATATATATATAATCAAATATTAAATATTATGGATTTAATATTTCGTTAACCAACAATAAACAGTATTCTAAAATGTCTTCAGCATAAAATAACCCAACAAGGTTTGACATGCCATAAAATCCAACCAAACAACAATAAACAGTATTCTAAAGTGTTTTTATCATAAAATAACCCAATAAGGAAATGACATGGCATAAAATTATTCTATATTGTATATTATATATATATATATATATATATATATATATATATATATATATATATATATAGAGAGAGAGAGAGAGAGAGAGAGAGAGAGAGAGAATAGTTAGTTATAATCTTATTATAATGGAGACTTGTGTGTTTGTCAGTCTGTAACCGAAACTATATCACGACTCAAGTCACAATTCCCTTAGTTATTTATGTCACATTCTCCATGATTTTATTCTTTATTTAAACCTCAATTATTAATAAAATTGTTTTACATTATTAATACTGTTGACCATATCTACATACTTATAACATGCAATTGTATTTATATATACAAAAAAATCGTGGTTTACACTGTGAACGGTTTGCTAACTTGCATTTTGATATTTTTAAAAATGATTTTAATAAATATGTGCTTAGGATTATTGATTTCTAATTGTTTGATTTTATTTTAATGAATATGAGCAAAAAAAAGTTTCAGTTGTTCTATTTTTCGATTATACCCCTTTCTGTTTCATTAGCCTTTCTAATTTAATATAATATTTTATTACATTAAAACTTAAATACTTGCACATATTTGCTAGTATATATGATATAGGATAGTGAAAGTTACTACCACTCCAGGTGAGAGTGGACCTTGGAGTAATGCTAATAAAAGCTACTCCTCACTCTCCAGATCTCCAGAACTGTAGATAATTATAGATAAGAGATTTATTTTTAACTTTATAAATCCCGGGCAATGCTGGATAACTCAGCTAGTTTTATTAAAGAAATGATCGGCTGAGAATGTCAGAAAATTTTATAACGTGATAAGCAATCTTCACTCGTTTCTTGTCTGTGTGTCCTTTGTCTGACATTGTTCTTCACAGATTTTTCGTTTACAAAAAGAATTTAGATGTTGGATTTAAACGAATTGTTTTTTCATCTCTTCAAATATTTCCGAACAACTTATAGCAAATCAATAGGCATACCAATTTATTGTCTCTGGTCTTTCTTCTCTAAAAAAAAAAATTAAAAAATGACGGGTCTTATTATTTACTAAATGTTTCTTAGTCTAAAGCACCAGCCCTGTCGGTTGGGGCTGGAACGTACGCCGACTGCACATCTCCCTTTGGGTCTTCGGTATTTTGCTTAGTTTCTTACTTTAACTCTGTGGTCCGTTAGGACAGCAAAATCCACAAGATGACAAGTTGTTTTTTTTTATTTCTTGATTAATAATAGGTGTGATCTTCTGGCCGGGATAAGGAGATCCGTATCTCAAACTCCCAGAAAATTGTATGCGTCTCCTTCTCTAGAACGGTTTGTGCATAAAACCATTTAATAGCATGGTCAACATTTGATTTCACGCCAAATTCCAATTGCATCATCTTTCCCATCCCATCATGTTTTGTGTTGTATTCCCTTTCAGCTAGTTTGCTACATTCGCTTGATTAATCGTTTCGTCTTTTATCTTCACACTTTCTATACTTGTTGTTTTTCGCTTCAATATAGTTTCTTCTTATGACATTGGATTGAGCTTTAATTATGAGAGATTCAGTTTCTCTCTTGATGTTTCCTTTTCTTAGCCGTCTCCAGGTTTTTTTTTCGTGCAATCTCTCTGGTTTGTCGCTCGAAGATATATATATATATATATATATATATATATATATATATATATATATATATATATATATATATATATTCATTTCCTTTTGTTTGTTTTTTTAATTTTTAAAATTTTTCTTTCTTTCTTACTTTCTTCTTTCATTCTTTCTTTCTTTCATTCATTTTTTCTTTTTTCTCTCTTTCTCTCTTTCTTTCATTTTTTTATTTCTTTCTTCTTTCATTCTTTCTTTCCAACTTTCTTTCATTTTTTCTTTCTTTCTTTCTCTCTTTCTTTTTTCTTTCTTACTTACTTTCTTCTTTCATTCTTTCATTCTTTCTCTCATTTTTATTTCGTTCTTCTTTCATTCTTTCCTTCTTTCTTTCATATTTTCTTTCTTTCTTTCTTCTTTTTTCTTTTCTTTCTCATATGCTGCAATTGCTGTTTCTGGCTGCTACAATTAGTCTTTCTTTTTCCTTTCTAGTGTAATCTTCGAGTGCCTGAATTGTTTCATCTACACAATCTTCAATGTTGACAAGACCCTTTCCTCCTTCTTTTCTTGGCACATAGAGTCCGTCAATCGGGTTTTGTCCCTGGTGCATTGTCATAAGTTTCCTAGCCCTTTGGTCCATCTTTCGCTATTGTTATTATTATCACTCCTTGCAATTTTATCACACTAGCGTCAGCTCCTTGTCTTTAACTCGAGTGAGAGTCACAGTAAGCCTTCTCATGTCTTCAGGACTCTACTGGGTATTCTAGCCAATTTTAACAATGTTAATTGTTTGAATTTACTCTATTCTTCTTCTGGTTTCCATTTCCTCCAGTCTTTTATTGGAGACCATTCCAAGGGTACCAACTAAAACAGCTATCACCTTCACCCTCATATTACACATTTGTTCCTGTCCTCTTTATCCATTATATTATAGGTTCTTTATTATTATTATTATTATTATTATTATTATTATATTTTTTTCATACCTGCCCTAGCCTGTGGTTTACTGGGGCTGAGTTACAACAATCTCCAAAGATCGCCAGGACTCTTCTGAGTATTCAAGCCAATCTCAACAGTGCTGTAGTTTGGATGGTCTCGATTCTTCCTTTGATTTCCAATTCACCCAAGTTCTTTTCCAGAACTTTGGGGACCGTTCCAAGGGTACCAATTAAAATGGGTCCGACTTTCATCTTCATGATCCACAGTTTTCCCAGTTCTCTGGCAAAGTCCAAGTATTTATCTCAGTTCTTCTGGTCGGAATTAGGTGATCCCGTCTGTATTCCGAAGCCCCATATAATTTTATGCGTGTCATTCTCCAGAACCGGTTCAGGCTTGTGTATATATCAGTTAGTTGTATGGGGAAAATTGAATTTCTTGCACAATTCCCAGTGGATTACCTTTACCACCGAAGTTGTGTCTAGTCTTCTACTCTCTTTGAGACAGTTATTATTATTATTATTATTATTATTATTATTATTATTATTATTAGTATTATTATTATTATTGATAATGATAATACTAATAATATTAATAATAATAATAATAAAAATAATAATAATAATAACTAATTAATTAATTAGTTAATTAATTAATTAATTAAT
>CM042159.1:498704-518704 GCA_023376005.1 Doryteuthis pealeii | reverse complement strand
GGCAGAAGAAAAAAGAAAGAAACTAAAGAAATAAGGAAACCAAGAAGAAAACAAAAAAAAAAAGAAGAAAAGGCGGGAAAGTAGGAGGAAGGGAAGGAGGAGGAGGAGGAGATAATTGTGTAAATGAAAGAATTTTCACTGGTCGATTCATTATGTTTACACGCTACGTATTTCGATTCATTATTGAACTTTAATTACTTCTTTCTTCAATGTTTTTACACATCTTACCCACTGGAAAACGCTGCAATATTTTTGGCCTGTTTTTATAGAAACCCTTCATTCCCTCATTCGCGCCAATTCTGTTTTAATTCTTTATTTTTTGTTTATCTTAATGGCTTTCTCGCCAATTTTTCCTTCTTCTTCAAATTGGTTTGTGGGTCAATAAAAAAGCAACAAATTTAAACTTGATGAAACGATAATTGTTTTTTTCGTGCAATTTCAAGTTCACTTTGCACTCATCTAATCCCCCAACGAGATGGATGAGTTAAAAGTTGTGAATTCAATTCGAATGTCTAATAACATACATATAAGAGGCGCTCATAGCGAAATGGTTATTCTTCGTAGGAAATCTTCACGGCTACACCAGTTCAAATCATGGACGAAGTTGGTAGTGCTTCATATAGCGCTAATACCCTTGGGAAAGGTATGAATCCAAGTACACCTTCTCCATCTATGGGTAAATAGAAGAACAGACTGGGCTCTTTAACCTTGACTGGGTAACCCATCTAGAAGGAAAACTCTGAATTCACACCTGTTAAACTCCGCTTAAGAAACTGATCCTGCGTCCCATCCTACTCGTGCGGAGGGGTTGGTAAATATATATATATATATATATATATATATATATATATATATATATATATATATATATATATATATAAGCAATTTAATATATACATGGTACGAGAGATATATCTCGTTGTTGTAACCTGCTTAGCGAAATAATAACGCAGGTAGTCCAGCTGACGTTAACCACGAGAAGTAATCACATCTCAAAAAGATGGCTGAAACGGCTGTTTCGTTTCTTAACAAAACAATGGCCGAAACGGTGTTTCCGTTTCTTAGTATACCACACTCGTATATTTTAAACTGTCACTTGTATGGTGCAGTGATCTTGAGTAAGTGATAATGGTCGCTCCATCTACCTAATGTCTTTCTATTTTTCCAGAAGCGATTAGTTACATTTATGGCTTTGAGTGGTGCATACCTTGCGTTTTCGGTTGAAACGTTTTTACGACTGATGAATCTGTAATTTCTACGCAGCGAGCTCACACTTAATGCTCTTTTGTGTATTATCAATTTTTGCTTTGTCATAATTAGTTTCCATGACATTATTTTCTGTTGCTATTAGAAGATTTAACCCTTTAACTTTGATATGCCATTGGTCTAGGAGAAGGAAAACCTATCCCGTCTCTCCTTGAGGGATCACTTTAGAGATAGCAGGTACTGTAAGCAACCTAAAACCTGTGTTCCATAACTAAGCACATTCCCGTCATCTTAAACAAATCATTTATCAATATGACTTGATTCGGCATTAGATAACCCAAAAAGGGTTGATATGCCATAAAAAAAAAACAATCCATCTCTCCTAGAACATTTGAACCATATTACCTTTAGGTATCCCTTTTTGATCTCGATTTAGAAAGGACATGTTTTTCATTTACACCGTCAATATCTGGTTGTTGGTTAGGGGTTAAGGGTTAGGGTTAGAGTTAGGGGTTGGGGTTAGGGGTTAGGGTTAGGGGTTAGTTTTATAATTTTTTTAAATATCTAAAATCGTCTGCTAAAACATCCGGATATTGACAGTGTAAATGAAAAACATGTCCTTTCTTAATCGAGATCAAAAAGGGGTGCCTAAAGGTCATATGGTCCGAACATTTTGCACTCATCTAATCCTTAAAGAGCTACATGAGTTAAAAGTTGTGAATTTAAATTTGAACATTCATATACGAGGCGCTCATTGTGTAATGTTATTAATTCAAACTTTTTAAACTCCGCTTAAAAAATGGGCGTTGTTTCCATCCTGCTCGTGGTTAATATAAAAGCCAGTTTGATCCTCGCTGGATGTACCCTACTTGCGATCTTGTGTCATAACCTAAACGTGGCGAACAGTTTGATTTAAAAAAAAAGAAGGGCCTTCCACCGTGGTGTAATAGCAAACTAGTCTCGCAGATCCATTATTAGTGATTAGCGAGTTCGATCCTCGATAGAAGTCCTATAGTTGCGATCTTGTATCATATCCAAACCCTTGCGAACGGGTTTGTTAAAAAGAAAGGTACTCCATCGTGGTTAGCAATCTAGTCTCGCAAATCCATTTCTACTGAAAATCGAGTACGATCCTCGTTGGATGCCTCATACTTGTGACGTTTTGTTACATTCAACTCGTAGCCAACGGGTTGGTTAAAAAATAAGGCCGTCCAATTGAGGTTTTATCGTTAACAAGCTTGTCTCGCAGATCCATCAAAATGGCGATTATGCAAAAATATATATATACTTGTTCAAACTTTAAGATGATTTAAACATCATTGACTATCAACTAAAAACGTTTCTGAGATTTCTAAATATTTTAGAGACCTTACCTGAGGGATGACCCTAATGATTTTAGTCTTTCCTAATATTTACGAGATTTTTCTCTATTCTATATGCCGTCTCCCTGTCCCCTTTTTGGATCGTCCCATCGTGGTATAATGGTTAGCAACCTAGTGTCGCAGATCCATTACTACTGAATAGCGAGTTCGATCCTCGATGAATATCCTATACTTGCCACCTTGTGACACATCCTACCCGTAACGATGGTGTGTGATAAATACTTACTACTACTTTAGCTCAGGCGATATAGCGTTCGGCTAGGAATCACAAGGTTCATGGTTCGATACCGGCCCTCGCCGACTCAGCCTATGAGTAGCACAGGGATCTGTGCGGTAAAGTAAGGAGCTGATGGTAGGTGTGGCGCTCCACCTGAGATGCTAAAATCTCCTTTGTCTAGCGCTAGTGAAAAGGGGATAGACTCCCTCGCTGTCTGGCTGATACCGATATTAGGCCGACCTAACGACTTTACTTACTATGAAACACTACTACTGTAACTACTACTTCTACATTCCCAGCTTCGCCTCCCTCCTCTACTTTATATCTGTTGTTTGGGTTTTAAGGGTCAAAAATAAGACAAACGACTGGTAACAATGTATACCAATGTATTGAACAAAAGGAGTAGAAATTGACAGCAAAGAAAGTGGAGATTGCGTCCGACCAATACAGTTACGAGCTGACTCGCATTTGCTTCGTGTCAAACCACAATTGTTCCTATTACTTATAGTAGCCGTCAGCGCATTCCATTTATGTCCATAAATAACAATTTATGTCCACCTATAACAACTTCTTTTTCCTCTTCTTCCTTTTCTTTTTTTATAATAAATTCTATTTCTTCATTCTGTCTTCTAAAATATTTTCTCGCTACATCCTAATCTTTACCTTTGTCTTTATATTATCAACTTTATTCAAATTCTTTTTTTCTTTTCTTATTTTTAAATAATGAACTCATGACGCACTGGGAATTCTCTCTCTCTCTCTCTCTCTCTCTCTCTCTCTCTCTCTCTCTTCTCTCTGATTTTTTGCCAGACCAGCGACTTTCAGTTATGAATACAAATAATTGGAGCGTGAAAGGTCATCAAACAACGACATGAAAATATTGACAGATAATCAAAACAAAAAGGAAAAGAAAAACAAACACAAAGAAAATAACATTACGAGGTGTGTTCAAAATATATCGAAACCGAGGCTGCATTTACCAAGACAGAAATGAACAAAACAGACCCCATTAGTATTCAGCACTCGTATTCAAGCAAGATGACCTGTAGCTTCGAATACGCTGACAGAATCCCCTATAGGGAATTTATACAGCCATCTTTCTATTTAATCATTACGTGTTTTTTTTTCTTTCTTTTAAAATCAAGGCTGGAGAAGGAGATAAAAGTCAAAATGTGGGATTCAATTCTAATTTTGAAAGATTCACCTCTCTGTAACTTTTGTTATTTTTGTAGAAGGAGTAACAGTGACAGTGACTTACCGGTAGCCAAACGCATTCGCTGCCTTGCGTGTCGATCTACTTTCTGAAAGCCGTTCGCAAAACTGCTATTTTTTATGCTACAGACTTATTTGCATAAGATAGAAGCGAGACATTTTAAAAACAGGCGAGTGACGTGGGGTAGCAGTTTGCTGGTAGGAATCGAATACGTGACGTCGAAGGAATTGAAACACGATTGCAGTCGTTATTTCGTGTGTGTACCAAAGGTTTTGTGTGGTGGTGTGAATTTACGAAAGTATCGTAGCAGCTTCATAATTCTTTTTTTTGTTTGTTTGTTTGTTTTTTGTTTTGTTTTTTTGTAAAGCGAACAGTTAGAATTTTTTCCAAGTTTGCATGGCAAAGAGTCTCCTTTTATTGGTCAGGTTCTAGTATCATCTTGAAATTCTTTGTTTCACCAACACCAAACTTCGGAGAATCATCAGGAACTAGCTTGACTTGTCTAAATTACACGGTAATACCTATAATGAAAATATCTGTTGAAATTAATTTTTAGATAGGGGTGAGCGGGTAGTGGCGTAGTGGCGTAGTCGTGTAGCTACCCTATGCCAATAGTGAACTAGCTCTTCCTGTATCCAGCCTGCTCTCGATCCTGTCCAGTAGGCATACATAAAAAGGAGATTTTTTGCTGGGAAAGGGTAGTTAAATGAGTTAAATTTCTATTTTGTAAAACTATTGTGTAGTTTAATTTGTATCTTGTTCGGCTCTTGTACGAGCCAATATTCTTTTTGTTGAAGTTTCGGTTCCGAGGTTGCTCAATTACAGGCCGCGTCAGTGGAATTCGTTGAAGTCTGCTGCTGCCTATCTGTGGTCGGACGACCTCTGTGGACCAAGTTACGAGTTATTGCGAGAATTCGCAATATATCCCCAAAAGTATTTCTGCTCTCTGTTTCTCCTGTTTTGAAGGCAGTTTTTTTCTGTATGCTTCTCTTATGCGTGATACAAATGCTCACCATTTCCACCTAAATTCTACAAAAGTTAATTCAGAAGAAAACCCATCACATATTTTTTTACCTTTATTCTTTTAAATCTATCCTAACCAATGATGGTGAAATGAAAGGAAAATGACGATTTTCTTCATTTTTCGTAACAATACATCCAATAAAAACATTAATATGTAGTAAAAAAAAACATGGTTTTCCCATATCCGTCTTTATCTGGATTCTCTGTTCTTCTTATCGGATAATATCAGAGTTTCTACTTTTCTTTCGGGTTGGGTGTTTGCTTTTTCTCTTCGTCTGGTGGTGATTACGGTCAAGTCACGCCAAAAACCACCTGTTCCCGCTAGATCATCGAAGTTACGCAACGATGAACCTGTTTAATACGTAATTGGGTGACCCATTAAGCAACCGCAAGTACTATAAGCAACATAGGTCCTTTGTTTAAAAAAGAATGGCGTCACATCATGGTTAGTAAGCTAGTCTCGCAGATCCATTACTACAGAAAAACCGAGTTCGATCCTCGCTGGTTGCCTCATAATTGTGACATTCTTTCACATCCATCTGGTAGCGAACTGTTTGGCTAAATAATAATAGTTATATTTTTTCAAGTATTTCTATTTAATACTAATAATTTGTACACAGTTATATGGTTTCAAGTATTTCTACCTAATACAAATAATTTATACACAGTTATATGGTTTCAAGTATTCCTATCTAATACAAATAATTTGCACACAGTTGTATTGTTTCAAGTATTTCTATCTAATACAAATAATTTTCTCAACAGATCTTTTTGACCCATAGATGGAACACAAACAAGTAATAATACAACCCTTGAGTTAGCGTGGTAATGGGAGTAATAGCAATGAAAGAGTGATACACACTCCCTAGAGCTCCAGAAACGGAGCCTCGCCACTGGATGCAGTTTAGTCGCATGTGTAGGATACCCTATCAGTCGGCGTATTCTAAGCCTCGCCAACAGGACCAATAATTGTTTGTAACCTTGTGCCAGTTTCGCAATCTATAGCCATTGTAACGAGTTCAATCCCTACTGTATCCCCCCAGGCTTGTCATGTTATTTCATCTGTAATTATTTTTCTAATCGGTTCAATCTCAACGGGAGGCTCAACGCTTATTGCCCTCAGCTACTTTCGCCGTCCATTATTTTTGTAATGGGTTCAATCCCTACTGGCGGATATACGCCTGTCAGCTTGTGCAAGTTACGCTGGCAATTACGGCTGTAATGAGTTCGATCCCCACCGAGTATTCATGGCTTGTTAGCTCGTACCTTAGAGAAAAAAAAAATCTAATTATAGATATATATTTATTTACCAACACCCTCAGCAAGGTCCAGGTATTTGTCTATTTTTTCGTTATATTTCATCTTTAACCAGTGATCTGCTGGGACTGCACAATCTACCAGTTGACAAGTTTTGTTTTTCTTGTTAATCAATACTAGGTTGGGTCTTATTATTATTATTATTATTAGTAGTAGTAGTAGTAGTAGTAGTAGTTTTTTACACCAGCGGATTTTTGGATTTTGGATTTTGAATGACAACAAGTCTCCTCCACTCTCCATGACTCTCTTCAGGATTCCAACCGATTTCAACAATGCTGTTGTCTGGATGGTCTCAATTCTTCCTCTGATTTCCAGTTCATCTAGTCTTTTTTTCTGAGCTTTTGGGGGCCGTTCTAAGTACCTCAAATAATCAAAGTATCACTTTCACCCTTATTATTATTATTATTATTATTATTATTATTGGTCAGATTTAGTTTTGTTCATTCTTGATGTGTATTTAATTTTTTTAACTCGATTTTTTAAGCACATATTTTTCTTTTTAAACCATAGATGGAACCCTAAAAGGTACTACCACTTGGGGGTCACAGTAGACCTGGGAATAATTCCGATGAAAGGCTGTACGAGTATTATCATAGTCAATGATGGCTTTGGCAGTAAATAACCAACGAAGTTTGATATGCCATTAAACAGAGAAACCGTGCTGTCAGCTTGACTTGATGATGATGATGATGATGATGATACCACATACTGGATTTTATTGTTTTTATGTTCTTTTGTTGGTTTCTTGCTCCATTTTTATATTTCTCCTTTTTGGGGGAGTTGAGCGGAAGTCTGAGCTTTTAACGCATGATCACGCTCCAATTAAAGCGCTCAAATTTCGTATTTCATTTCTATATTAAATAAAAACGGTTCCTTCTTCTTCTAGCTTTTTTTTAGCCGGCTATTGTTTTCGTAATGACTTTTAATCCCCAATCGAGGATACACAGTTTTCATCTTCTGTCGGTTTAGACGGGCATAACTTTTTATAGGGTATTTAATCACAACAGGGTTCGACACGCTTGTCACCTTCAGCTACTGTCGCCGACCATTACCGACACATTTTTTTTACAAACTTGTACGAGTTCCACAGAATATTACATTATTATTTCGCTCAGTCTCAACTGGGTGCTCCACGCATATAATCTTGTGCTTCTAAATAACTATTGACATAGAATAAAAACTATGGATTACAACAAACTAATACATGTAGGACAACATTTCCGCTCAAACGGTCACGATTGTTACAGAGATGCAATGTTTACCAACATAGAAAGAATTGAAGAAGAAAATAAGACACAGACGACGTTACAACAATAATAAGTAAAGTGTAAGTAAAGTAGACGGAGTGGCCTATTGTCGGTATCAGCCGGATATCGAGGAAGTCTATATACTTTTTGCTAGCATTAGACCAGGGAGATTACTTTTGCTTCTGAGGTCGAACGCCATACCTACAATCAGTTTCTAACATTACTGCACAGAACCAAGCTGTGCTATACATAAAAACACCCACCTTGTCGGCGGGGCGTTAGAATGCACCGACTGCACCTCTGCAGAGGAGTAAGACTCCCCCAATGAGGCAACCTGTTGGCCGTGGGTGGCGACCCGTGATGCTTAAGGATAGAGCCCAGGTGGTCGAGCACTCCATGACTTGCAATACTCCACTTTGTCCCTTTCTTGGGCTAGATGGACGGTCTGAGAGGCCCCATCTGATCAATCGGCTGGTTACATCAAGCCCTAGCACTATTGTCTTTATGGCAAGCCCCAACCCTTTTATCACATGGGTACTAGAAGGTGGTGACTGAGGGTCTACATGTCCTGGGAATGACGTTAAACTCTATCTGATGGTGACGTTCCAGTTCTGGAGGTCTGGGGTATGTGGATCGTCCCTTCATCACCATTGCTCCCTGGTCCACTCTGACCCAGAATGGTAGTACCTGTTAGGGTCCCATCTATGGATTAAATAGTAAAACATGTTTATAAACAAAACTGATTATCCATATAGGATGACTTTATTTCAATACTTTATCGGCATTAAATGACCCACTGAGGTTGATATGCCGTAAAAAAACAACTAACCAACCATTAACACATGGATGGAATCCTAACAAGTACTAACCACTCCGAGTCAGAGTCAGAGGTACTCTACACTCTTCAGAGCCCCAACATTAGAATCTAATAAGATGCAGTTTAACGTCATACCTAGGACATCAATACCCTAGGGGCATGGCCTTCTAGAACATTTATGATAAAAAGGGTTGGGGGTTTGCTATAAAAGAAAACGGTCGGGACAATCATATAGGTGCGAAGAGCTCAACGTGACTAGCCGATTGATCGGGGGAGGCCTCTCAGACCGCCCTTTCTAGCCTATCTAAGGGCCAAAGTGTTGCATTTCATGGATTGCTCAGCCACCAAAACAGGTCACCACCCAGGGGGAAAAGATGGCCCAATTGGGAGTGTCTAATCCTCTGCAGAGATTCAGTCAGCGTATTCTACAGTCCCCAGTCGACAGGGCGGCCTTACCCCTCTGCAAGGTGGGGGGCAGCCGGCGTATTCTACAGCCCCACCGACAGGGTGGTCTTATCCCTCTGCAGGGGTGAGGGGAGGCCGGCGTATTCTATAGCCCCATTCGACAGGGCGGTTACCCCTTCTGCAAGGGGATGGCAGTCGGTGTATTCCACAGCCTCACCGACAGGGCTATAAGATAAATGGATAAAACGCTTCCAAACACTGGCACTAAATGGATTTAACATGAAATTTAATTGCACTGTCTTGAAATAGGGTGTACGGACTTAAAAACCTAAATAAACAAATGTGAAGGATTTGAATAAATCCGACAGAATGTGGTTGAGAATAGAGGAAAAATGGGGATATAACAACACAGACAGTTGAATTCAGTTAATATTTCGCCTCATTTCGAAAAAGCTTCATACATGTCTGTGTTGTTATATCCACATTTTTCCTCTATTCTCAACCACATAAACAAATATATATATATATAAGTTGAGGTAGCGTGGACATGAAGTCAATGGCAGTTGGTTATTGACAGTTTCTCGCCTATGCTGGTTTGAAAATCGCATTGGCGGGAAACTGTCAGCAAAATGATCAAGTATATATATAATATATATATATATATATATATATATATATATATATATTAATCTTAACAACATTGTGTACTGACGTCATGAAACTTGTTCACAATTAGCATTTGTGCTGATTCAATTTCCTCTTCATCCGCCCATCTTCCTTTCCAATTCTGAACCGCCTACAAAAAAATCCATTTTAATTCTCACTCCTCATTCATGAAAATAAAATTTTCGAAACTAGGCGAAAGGGGAAAACAAACAAAACAAAAAACAAAAAACAAAACAAAAAAACAGAAATAGATAAAAAGAAAAGCAAACGAAAAAAGAAAAGATAGAAATTGCGGGAAAACATCCTCAAGGACGAAAACCAATTGTTATATTAAAATTTAGTCTTCTCTCTTTTTCCCTTAAAAGTGGTCTTTATTTTATTTTATATTTTTGGTTTTTGGTTTTGTTTTATTTTTAATTAACCATTTAATAATACTAAAAATAAGCTTTCAAAATAAATAAAAAATAAAAAACGTAATAACATTAATTTATTAATATACTTTTAAGCCGTCGCCATTTTGAAACAATGGAAGAAAGTTGAACGGGTGATGCAGATGAAAATGGTGAGATACGACTGATGCAGACATCCTCCTTAATTCATTCGTTTTTATATCTTCTTGGCGTCTTTCCAACCGGATATTGTAGTTCTATATTTCTATACCTTTTTCCTTTTCAATTTTATTATTATTATTATTATTATTATTATTATTATTATTATTATTATTTCCCTCCTTTATTATCATTTTACTTCGATGTCTATGAAGAAAATTAAAAGTACATCTTTTGTAGACGTAGTAGATTGCGAGGGTGGAGCAATAACTCCGTTGCACGTAATTAGCGGCCAAATTTTTAACCGAACTTCTCACCATACATTATCATCCATAAATAAATACACCTATTGAGTAAAAACGGATGTTATTATGTATTATTTGTAACATGTATTTAACAAACCCTCCGCGGCATACGGTCAAGTTACATTGAAAGCACCGGCTCCCCCTAGATCCCTAAAGTTAAGCAGCAATGAGCCTGTTCTATACTTAGGTGGGTGACTATTTCAGCAACAACCGGTCCTATATATCAAAAGGGACGTGTTTTGGCATAAAATGACCTGAAAAAGGTTAATATGTCGTAAAAAAAGACTTCTCATAGAATTTGTATGTGACACAAGGTCAATTTTTAAGCAGAGTTTAACAAGTTTCAATCAAAAGTTCTCTTTCTCTTAGACCGTACCAAGATTTAAAAAACAGGCTGCCCTACTATTTACCCATACTGGAGGAAGAATAGTTGGATGCATACATTTCCCAAGAGTATTAGCGCAATGTGAAATGCAACCAGCCTCGTCCAGGATTTGAACTTGAGTCGCCGTTTTCATTTCCAGCGACGATGACCATTACACAACAGGCCTCCACATAAAACTAAACATAGTTAAAATTTTGCACAATAACGCAAGTATGGGGCCTCCAATGTGAATCGAACTCACCATTCAGTAGAAGTGGATGTGCAAGACTAGCTTGCTAACCATAACTTTTCACTATAGAGTATATATAGATAAGTAAAGTTGTGCAATCAAAACGGATATTATTAGGTAATACCTATTATAAGACCACAAAACTGAAATGTTATGTGTTGTAAATAAAACAATATTTACATTATTGCTCATTTAGTTATTTCACAACTTTTTTCAGTGCTGACCATTACATTACGATTGCCCTTTGGAAATGATATGAATCTATCTATTCTGTCTCTAGTTAGTTTAATCTTGCTATGACAACTAATCTAGGAGAAGGAAAACCCTGAATTCAAACGAGATTTACTCGGCTTAAGAATGACCTTGTGTCGCATCCTACTCATGGTCAAGGAGTTCGATAAATACACACAACTGCTAGAGAGGTCAGTGGGTTTTAATATTTGCCGTGGGGAGTTGAAAAAATATGGATTCTTGTCTTTTCCAAATGAAATGGAAACTGCTTCCTCCAGAATTTGAACCCGTCTCCCCGAGTACGTCTTTTATGACGTTAACTACCACCCCACCTGTTAAATATACTTATACTTATTTCAATAAAATATATTGTACCTTTTTCAAAGGAATCTCTAGTTTATATTTATAAAAACCTCCGTATGAGTAGGATGTGACACAAGGTCACTTTCTTAAGCGGAGTTTGAATTCACAGTTTTCTTTCTAGACCGGTTTCAGAACCAAGGTTAAAGAGCCCAGTCCGCTCTACTATTTACCCATAACTGGAGGGAGAATAGTTGAATTCATACCTTTCCCAAGGTTATTGACGCTATGTGAAATGCATATAGCCTCGTCCAAGATTTGAACTCGGGTCGACCAATCCATTTGCTAGCATTGTACGACGCACCTCACAAACGACTTCACTCGTATTTTTTATTTAAATAGCAGATTGCACCTGCAACGGATTATATACCACCTGGGATTTTTGGGGAGATTATGTTTTTTCCATGACGACGTTATTACGTCACGAGTCAATTCTTCTGTTGCATTGTGTTACTTGTAAATTTTAATCTGTTTATTGTGTCTAATGTGGAAAAACAAAATAACTTTTTGTAATATATATATATATATATATATATATATATATATATAATGAATAGAGAATGAAGAGAAAATTATTAGCATATAAAGGTGCTCAATGCTAAAATAGCAAAGCAGATTTACAATCAATAATATATTATATTATGTATATTAATATTGTCACTGTCAGTGTCATGCTTACGCAATCCTCGGACAAGAGTCAAATAGTTGAGATTTAAAAAAAAAAACAGTAGTTTTTTAGCGTCTATATAAATGTGAATCGTGTTCATGCGATGGAATGTTATAATGCTAATTTTTAAAAAAACTGTGGCTTGTTTAGCATTTTTATATAAACATGAAGCGTGTTCACGAGATGGAATGTTATAGCGCTAAAGTTGTATTTTGAAAAAAACTAACTTGTTTTGGTCTTAACGTACGCGGTGTACAGATGATTTTTTTTATAACTAAAATATTATCCAAAATACGTATATAGCCAACAAAAATCTCTCTTTTTCCTTCACCCACAATAATTTTGCTCTCCCTTCCCCCCCTCCAATTTTCAGATTACCCCCCCCCCCTCTTCTGAACCCTAAGGTTTAAACCTACTGAACCAAAGAGTTAATTCGCCACTTGAGGCTCATACTAAGTAGCTTGATTTTGACACTTGTAAAGACAGATGTCTAAGATTAGTCTGTGTCTATGACAAAACTTTGGTTAGACCACAGCTAACGAAAAGAAAGCCTTGTACTGACAGCTCCCTTGAAATATCAGGTTGGTGCAAAGTAATGTTCGAATTTTAGATGTATCTTTTGTTAAGAGTTGTAAGATAATTTTGTGACTAAACTGAACAATTATTTATTTTGATATTTTATTATATGATATCAAAACTGATATTTTCTTTCAGATTATCTCTGTTTCGTTCATATTTTTCAGAAAAATTGGCACCCATGTTTGTCTCATCCAAAAATCACATTAGAAATGTTTTACTCTACGAGTTTCATAAAAGTGTTAATGCAAGTGCGGCAGTAAAATCTCTTCAGAGAAATTATGGGAGAAGATGTAGTGAATGAAAGAAGTTGAAAAGAAATGGTTTTCCCATTTTGATCGACTTAAGTTAACAACAAGAGAAGATATTGAAAATGTGTTGGATTCATATTTCAATTCTAAACCTTCAGAATTTCACAAATGAGGCATTTATCAGTTTGTTGACGGATGGAATGAGATTATTGAAAGCAATGGAGAGAATGTTAATGAATAAATATTTTCATAGTCATTGCCTTATTCCTTTTTACCCAAGATCTTTAAATCGGACATTACTTTTGTACAAATCTGATAGTATTAAAATAGACCAAATCACAAATTTAATCTAACAATAGTATCAAAATAAAAAGATAAATTGATATGCATACACTTAAAATATCCAGGTTCATTGTCGTTATTTAATCCAACCTATTCACTCGGAGTAGTTGGTTGGTTGGTTGGTTGGTTGGTTTTACGGCATGTCAACTCTTGTTGGGTTATTTAATTCCGATGCACATATTTGATAAAAAGGGTTAGGGCTTGCCATAAGAGGAATAGAGTCGGGAAAATCATAGAGGTGCTAAGGTTTTACGTGGCCAACCAATTGATCGGAGTGTGTGTCTCCGACCGGCCGTCTAAGTGGAGTGTTGCATGTCACGGACTGCTCAGCCGTCAGATTTCCAATCTTAAGCATCACGGGTCAACATCCACGGCTCCATTGGGGAAGGTATTTTATCCCTCTGCAGAGGTGCAGTCGGTGTATTCTTCTGCCGACGAGTCTCATTAGAAGTGGGTCTGCGACTAAATTACTAACCATTACACCACAATGGGATGCCTTGTAGGTATTTACTCAACCTTTTCACCACGAATAGGGTGTGATGCAAGGTCGCTTGGGAAGCACTTTATCTACCCAAATGGTTCACTACGAGTAGGATGTGACACAATGTGGCAAGTATGGGGTATCCGTCGGGATCCAACTCGATATTCAATAGTGATTTCTCTGCAAAACTAGCTTTATAATCATTACACTACGATAGAACGCTTATCTTTTACCCAATCCATTCGCCATAGGTAGGATGTGACACAAGGTCGCAAGTTGGGTGCATTCAGTGAGGATCTAAATCGCTATTCAGTTGTAATGGATTATACATTGATTGTATTATGCTTGGGAAAAAGAATTTATATGAAATTTATATTAAAACAAAAATTCAGTATCACCTCATTAATAAGTACATATCCCTGAAAATTATGTTCATAAAAGGTTATTTATATCTCTTCTAAACTAGGATTTTATCATTGCCAATGAAACATAGTACAATCAGAACGGATTTCATTAGGTGTAATTTATTACCAAACTCTTATAGCATCGTGACTCAGTAACTAAGAATAACATTGCATATATATATATATATATATAGAGATAGAGAGAGACCTACTTCCGAACAAAACGAAAAATCTAAGAAAGTCCGATTGGTGTAGAGGTTACGGTCCTTGCCTGTCAGCTTGACAGTCGTGTTTCGAATCACGCACAAGGCGGTCTTCCTATCTATAGCTCTTATGAGTTCTAATAGGCCGAAATGTACATACAGAGATTGGTTTTCCTCGATTTGTTTAGCCTTACATTTAAATAGGTATGCGCGCCCAATTAATTAATTATTAATTAATTAACTTTCAAAATTAGGTACGACTTCAAATAAGCACATATTCTCCCAAAAAATTGTCGGCTAAAAAAATGCCATATCATATATATATATATATATATATATATATATATATATATATATATATATATATCAAAAGTTGCTACAACGTTTTTATTGTAGTAGCATTAGTAGTGAATCCCAAAGTGTTCAATATATTTCGTAAAATATAGAGCATTTTTTTCTCTTTACCACGGTTTCGGTGTTCAAGGTACATATGTTCAAGGTATATATATATATATATATATATATATATATATATAGTTGTAGAATAAATATATATATATTGATAATGCAGTTTGGGAAATTCATAAATAAAGAGCTATCAATATTATTATTAGAGCATGTACATCTAAGTTAGGGTAGCGAAGACATGAAGTCAGCGGTGCTTGGTTACCGATAGTTTATCGCCTATTTGATTTTCAATCTTTAAAAATGATACATAGGCGAAAAACAGCCATTAACTAAATGCAATTGACTATGTTCACGCTACCCTAACTTATATATATATATATATATATATATATATATATATATATATATATATATATATATATATATATATATATATATATATATATATATATAGAGAGAGAGAGAGAGAGAGAGAGATATGCTCACTTAGCTAATAAAATCTAATAGATTTATACAAGGATATTTATAAATTCCTAAGAGAACTCAATGTATGATAATTGATAAATTGATTATATACAGAGCAATATTTAACTTTCAAAGAAAGGAAAAACCTTTTCTTTTTTTTTGTAAATACTATCTGATGAGATTAGACTCATGTTGAGTTTCTGGTGGAAATATATTCATTATAGCCAAATAACGGGTTGCCAAGTTTTTCTTTCTTTGAAAATTATATATATATATATATATATATATATATATATATATATATATATATATAATGCAGAATAAATGGCTGGAATGTCCGAAATGAGCCTTTCGAGGTTGGATGCGTGGCTTTTCTGGCAGGTCTCTTTAAATGTGTTTAAGATCCTTGGCATTAGGGCCCAGCAATGTAGGATAGCCATAACTGAAATTACAGGGGTTGCTGAGAGAGCATCGAGATGGCTCTGGATCCGCAGGAGCGATGCTTGGATGTGCCACTAGGTCGCAAACGGGGAATTGATCATCCCGTTTGGGGTCTCCTGGGTGAGGGTGTATGGTGATTAATGACCCGAAACACCTGTTGACCTCAGGTTCATCACTGATGACTGCGGCCTAGTAATCACCCAACGGCGTGTTTATCAATTATATATATATATATATATATATATATATATATATATATATATATATATATATCGTTGGTGGGATACCAGGTAATTTGGTATTAGGAGGATTCTAAGCTGATCCTTTCTTCTAACAGAACGATGTTAAACAGTTCAGGTCTGATTTGAGAGGTCAATATTTATTTTTTTAAACAGAGCAAGATAATTAGTAAAGACAAAAAAGTTTAAAAACCGGGTATTATGCGATTATCATAACATAATCACATAATACCCGATTTTTACCTTTTTTTCTTTACTAATATATATATATATATATATATATATATATATATATATATGTATGTATGTATGTATGTATGTATATAATATACCTTATATAAAAATATACAAATTGATAATTAAGACTCCTCCAATTTCTCATTAATTCTAAAACGGTCCTGCCATGTGCCCCAAACCTGTCCGGCACCACAAGCAAGGAGGAAGGAAATGTTGAAGAGAGACTTTAAACCATACATTTCTTATTTAAAGACAAAATCTTCGAGACTAAACTGATTCGACAAGGGTAAATTTCAGATTTATTTTTAAAAAAGACAAAAACAAATATATATATATATATATATATATATATATATATATATATATATATATATATGTGTGTGTGTGTGTGTGTGTGTGTGTGTGTGTGTGTATATATATATGTGCAATGTTGACCAAATATAATTTCTCTGAGAGGCAACTGAAAACTGAGTGATTTTGTTGACCAGGCATATATCAAATCCCCCTGGATGTTTCATATTCTAATTTATCTGTTTTTACTTATTCATTTCACTTTCAGCTTCAAATACATTAACATTTATAAATACCATTTATAAATTTGACACCATTTTCAGCAATTATATTTTCTGTCGGCGTTTTGGGTTTCAACTTGAAATTGTTAAATTGTTTTTTTGGAACTATTTTCCCTGTTGAAACTTTTAATTTCATTGTGCGAGGGGAATCCTAAAACTCGGGCCTCCAAAGCAAATAGTAACTATTTTCCTTGTGTCACATCCTACCCATGACAAATGGGCCAAGTAAATATCTAACTGCCCTCTTTTCTTAGATTGGAGTACCAACGTATATAAACTTTTTTTTTTCAATATAAGCCAATATAGGAGAATGAAAACGAGGCTTTAGAAAGTCCAGAAAGAAACAAGTCACTATATCCCGACAACGTATAATTCACACAAGACTAACACACTTGTTTTGACTTTAGCAGGAAAACCTGCCAGAATGCATAGTGTGTCAAACACCTTATACTCTAAAACAAATTTGAAAAAAGATCTGGTGAATTTGCTTATATTTGACAACTTTTTACAACACATGAGAGATAAAATGTCAATGGAAATTAAATTTAGTTCTTTTTGAAAGAAATAAAACATATAAGAATAAACTTAAACTTTAGCCTATAAACTTGTTTTTGCTGTTTATCTGCTTGTCCATATTTTGCAGCTGCTGTTATTGGCTGCCGTAATTATTCTTTCTTTGCTCTTCTTTTGTGTATTCTTCGAGTTCTTGGATTGAGCCATCTATGTAATCCTTTTATGTTGGGATGACCTCTTCCACTTTCCTTTATTGATTCATACAGTCTGTCTCTATCATCTCTAGGGTGTAATGCCTTATGCATAGTCATTTAATTTTCATTAGCAACAACCTGAAGACAACTCACAGTCAAAATTAGAAAAATTATTGGAAAAAGTATGACAATAAATCTGACCATTCCTCAGAATTTACCGCGGCTACCCGGCGTCGCCTAGGTAGAGGGAAATTTTTAAAAGTTATTCCCACAGAACCATTATTACTGAATCGTGGGTTGAATCCTCGTGGGATGCCCCATTTAAATCCCTAGGTAAAAAATAGAAGTGGCTACCCGGTAGTGTGTGGGTAGGGGGTAACAAAAATTCAGGCTCGCAGATCCATTATTACTGAATCACAAATTAGATCCTCACAGTATGCCCCATGAAAATCCTTATGTAAAAAGAAGACCTTACGTTTATCCAACAACTCTGAAATGTTAAAAAAAAATAATGTCTACTTTGTTAGAATATTGAATGCAAAAGAAATTCTATGCTGCTATCATTTGAATTTTATTTTTTATTTATCTTCACAAATGGAAATGAAACCTTCACTATTTTTGCTCATAAACCAAGGCCTGGTGATATTTAATGTGTATATATATTTAGTTTGTCGTTAATTGTTTTATTTTCGAAGTTTCCTCCGGGCATACAGATACACACAACTGCCCTTTATATATGTACTAGAAGTGGCTACCCGGTATTACCTGGGTAGAGGGGGATTTTTTAAAAGTTAGTCCCGTAGATCCATTATTACTGAATCGTGAGTTAAATCCTCGTGGGATGACCCATTTAAATCCCTATGTAAAAAAAGACCTTGTATTGATCCAGCTACTCTGAAAAGAAATGTTAATGTCTACTATCTAAAATATTAAATGAAACAAAAATCCATGTTGTTGTCATTTAAATTTTATTTTTTAATTTTCTTCACGAATATAAATCAAATCTCTATTATTTTTGCTCAAAACCAAGCTCTGGTGATATTTAATGTATATATATATATATATTTACTTTGTCGTTAATTGTTTTATTTTCGAAGTTGCCTCCGGACATACACATAAACACAACTTCTCTTTATATATGTATAGATAACCCGAGACAGGTTGACGTGCAGTTAAAATAGATCAATCAATCTTTTCTTAGGCATAGATCGATTGGAATAGATTGTTCTTTTGTTGTTTAAGCTCCAATTCTTTGGTAATATCAATCAATAAAATGTATTTTTGGCCTCCATTTTGGTCTTATAGATCTTGATCTTGATTTTCATTTAAAGTAATGGGGCACTGGTGAAGACTATTTTTAATGGATATATGGCCCCGAGGTTAATCACCTGTAGAAAGGATGACTGATAGTCATAGGTCATGGGTCATTCCAAGGCCATATTTAAGCTTTAAGAAGTTCATGGGCTAATAGAATTTAGACCCGCTTTAGTATATATGTTCGCCACCCCCATTCCGTGTCTATAAAATGGCTTTATCGAATTTCAAAGATCCACTTTAAACAGAGGTGCCCAAATGATTTATATTGTTTAAAATTAGTTTAAAAGAGACCCATTAAATTAGTTTAAAGGAGACCCATTAAATTAGTTTAAAGGAGACCCATTAAACAGATTTCCTCTTTGTTGTATCTTTTCTTGATTTTTTTATAAGGAGTCGAAAACTAGAGGGGCATCAAAAACTAGGGGGTCCCCAAAATTAGAGGGACCTCCAAAACTAGAGAGTACTGTGGTTTAATTACAGCCCATACTAACACCTATTTAAATATGTCACTGGATCTTTCCCTTCCGCTGTGAAAATCTAAGAACCCATGATTTTATAGGAAGTCACACTCTAACTGGGTGAGAGATAGCATGTCATAAGAGAGATGGGTTTAGGAGAGTTCCTTAGAAAGGTATGAACCCCCATCCCCCAACTATGGGATAAATAGTTCCACGGCTGTTTTTCTTTAAAGTTGGATTTAGCATCAAATAACCCACAAGCCATTAAACAAAGAAACCAAACCAAAACCCTCGCTGTCACTTTTTTATATTTAATGTTGTAAATAGTAGAAATTAATTGTTCCTTTCAGAGTGGCTGGATATTCACAAGGTCTTTTATTATGTGGGCTTTTAATGGGACATCCTGTGTGGAAAGCCACTCACGTTTCAGTAATAATGGATCTGTGAGACTAAACTTTTAAAAAATCCGCCCTCTACCCAGGCGACGCAGGTTAGCCACATCTAGTACATATATAAAGGGCAGTTGTGTGTATCTGTATGTCCGAAGGAAACTTCGAAAATAAAACAATTAACGACAAAGTAAATATATATACACATTAGATATCACCAGGGCTTGGTTTTTGAGCAAAGATAATAGAGATTTGATTTATATTCGTGAAGGTAATTAAAAAATAGAATTTA
>CM042159.1:491204-493704 GCA_023376005.1 Doryteuthis pealeii | reverse complement strand
TCTCTCGTGGTTTGTGGCCACCTCGATCACCGGATTTAACACCTCCTGACTTTTATTTGTGGGGCAAATTGAAAGACTCAGTGTATGCAGACAATCCTCGAACTACGGATGAACTGAAGCAGAAAATAACAAGTGTTATTCAAAACATCAAACCTGATGAACTTGAGTGTGTTTTTCAAAACACGCAGCGTCGCGCTCGTTTATGTCTGCAGGTGAATGGCGCACACTTTCAACAGTTATTGTAGATCATATCTTACTGCACGAGTCAATCCTCAATCGTACTTTAGTTGATAAGGTATTGAATTTGTGAATATTTGCAATAAATAGTATTTTTCTGTGAGTTTTATTTCTTTGGGTTATTAGCATATTCCTACTGCACTGTTTCTTTTGGAACACCCTGTATATATATATATATATATATATATATATATATATTATATATATATATATATATATATATAATATACAAAACAAACAAAACAAAAAAGTATCTATTCATAATGGAGATTTGCTTCGGGTTTTTGTCTATATATATATATATATATATATATATATATATGAATGCAGAAAACTGGTGGCACCAAAAATACAAGACTAGTCATGACTGAGTGAGAAAGGTGATCCGCTGGAAAAGCACAAGAGATTAGAACCTTAACATATTGACAAATGGTATATGCACAAACCAGAATCTGTCATACAAAATGACACCCATAGAATTTTCTGACACTCTAAGATACAAATGGATCAGCCGATTCCAGCTAGAAAACCATGAACTAGTTTTAATTAACAAGAAGGAATTAATTTGACATCTAGTGTATTTTGTTTTTCCACCGGATTATAGTTTTTAAATAATAAAAGAAAACGAAAAAAATACTTGGATCTTGCCAGAGAGCTGAAAGACAATAGAACAGTGTCGGTGATGCCAATTAGTGATCTTGGCATGGTTCTCAAAGACCTTGTGAAAAGAAAAAAACTTTAGATCAGAGGTAGAAGCGAGACAATCCAGACACCAATATAGTTGAGATAAGCTAGAATATTTAGAAGAGTCCTGGGGACCTGAGGAGACTTGCTGTCTTCAGTGAAAAATCACCAGTTAAAATTGGCGAGAAAACTTGCATAGAGGGAAAACAACAAAAACAATAATAATAATAATATACTTCAAACGACAAATTGGGGAGATTGCCCATAAAAAGATCTGGACATGATTAAGAAGAGAAAACCTCAATAGAGAAACGGAGTCACTAACAATTGTTTTAACTCGACATTGAACCTAATAGATACCGAAGGGCGTCCTTTAAGTGAGTTTACAAAAAGAGAAAATGTATATTTTCGGCTGTGAGTGTAAAACAGGATTTGCTTTTTTCTTGCTTTTTCTTTAGAAATTCCGGATAACTTCTGAAAAGCTCGAGAAAAGAAAATAGACAAAGAAATTATTGAATAACTGTTTGGTGTGATATAATCAGTTGACACCCAACTATTCATTATCATTCTTTGCTCTTTAGTCAAAAGATAAGTCAATAGTTACCCGGATGATAAAACGGAAATCTCGTCAATGAGGAAGGAAATAAGGAAGGAAGGAAATAAGGAAGGAAATAAGGAAGGATAGAAAGAAGGAAAGAATAAGGAAGGAAATAAGGAATAGAAAGAAGGAAAGAAATAAGAAATAAGGAAGGAAGGAAGGAAATAAGGAAGGAAGGAAATAAGGAAGGAAGGAAATAAGGAAGGAATAAGGAAGGATAGAAAGAAGGAAAGGAAAAAGGAAGGATAGAAAGAAGGAAAGAAATAGGAAGGAAATAAGGAAGGATAGAAAGAAGGAAATAAGGAAGGAAGGAAATAAGGAAGGAAGGAAATAAGGAAGGAAATAAAGGAAGGAAAGGAAATAGGAAGGAAGGAAATAAGGAAGGAGGAAGGAAAGAAATAAGGAAGGATAGAAGAAGGAAAGAAATAAGGAAGGATAGAAAGAAGGAAAGAAAGAAGGAAGGAAAGAAATAAGGAAGGATAGAAAGAAGGAAAGAAAAAGGAAGGAAATAAGGAAGGATAGAAAGAAGGAAAGAAATAAGGAAGGATAGAAAGAAGGAAAGAATAAGGAAGGATAGAAAGAAGGAAAGAAATAAGGAAGGATAGAAAGAAGGAAAGAAATAAGGAAGGATAGAAGAAGGAAAGAAATAAGGAAGGATAGAAAAGAAGGAAAGAAATAAGGAAGGAAGGAAAAGGAAGGAAATGAGGAAGGATAGAAGAAGGAAGTAATTTAATAAAAAATAATGAAAAAGAAAGATGCGTTTGAATATAAAAAAAGTAAAGAAGGAAAAGATGAGGGGAATAACATGACAAAGGAAAATAATAATAATAATAATGTTAATAAAAGAACTACGACAAAACAGAGACAGAGAAAGAAAAGAAAGAAAGAAAGAAAGAAAGAAAGAAAGAAAAAGTAAGGATATGACAAGAAACAGAAAAGAACGCGGTCTGATGTATATGAAAATAAAGAAAGAAAAAAGAA
>CM042159.1:473704-478704 GCA_023376005.1 Doryteuthis pealeii | reverse complement strand
TTGCGTAAATAAAAAGTGCTGTCTAAACAGTGATATGAATTTTTTTCAAAATGAAACGAGAAAAGAGGAACTATTACAGTTCTACACACCCATACACAATCATATACATGCACATTATATATACATATATACACATATATATACATATATATATATTATATATATATATATATATATATAGATAGATAGATAGATAGATAGATATAGACATATATATATATATATATTAATATTGGAGATTCGCTGTCTATCTGTAACCGAAACTACGTTACTGCTTAACTGCTTACGTCACAAAACCCAATACCACCATACTCCGGCTTTTATTTAGTAACTAAAAAGTTTACAAAAAAATAAATACTTCGATTTTTTTTTTAAATTAATGTGTAAAATATTCAAATTAATTATTTAATTAATAATAGGTGCACGCAACACTTTATTTGAGGGGGACAGAACTAAGTTTCCATTTCTTACAATGCATTAGATATGAGCGTACATCATCATCATCATCATCATGTCACGCAATTAGCACGGATATCCATGACAATCTCTCGCCAGCCTTCTATATCGTTCATTGTCCCAGGGAGTTCCTCTGTGCAGCATCCAGTATACGTGCAGAGTTGCTCAATGTAGGTCCTTGCTGGGCGGCCCACATTAGCATGTCCATGTGTTGGCTTCCATAGGAGAATGTCGCTAATGAGTTCGTCCTTGCTCCTCCAGCAGTGACCAGCATGTCTTGTCCGTCTCACTCGGATCTTTTGTGAGATAGGGGCAGGTGGCCGTACAGCTGATTCCTTGTGGCGTGTTGTTTCCACGATTTTCATAAGAATGCTGCGTGCGGTCTTGAACAACAATAAGCGTACAATGAACGCGATTTGCCAACTTTTTTAGATAAAATAACTTTTCGCGGTATGACCTGCCGTTAAAATATTGTGATCCTATTCTAGACTAAAATCTTAATAAATAACAAAAAATTAAAAAGAAAGACTGAAATTTAATTAATTAGATATAAATAATAATAAAAGTTTGGCTGCTGGCAAGAAGAAAAAGTACCCGGATGTTTAATTATTATTCATATCTAATTAATTCAATTGATTTATTCACTATTGATTTCCAATTCCTAACAATTCCTTTTTTTTTCTCTTTTTGTCCTTTCTTTCTTCGATTTTTCAGTCATCCTTTGTTTCTTTCTTTCTTTTTCTTCATTCTTTCTTTCATTTACCCTTACTTTCTTCTAGATTATTAATTATCCTTTTGTAATTATTAATTACTAGAAGTGGCTACCCGGCATCGCCTGGGTAGAGGGGTGAAGGTAGTCTCGCAGATCCATTATAGTTGAATTGCGAGTTGGATCCTCGCAAGAAGCCCCATTAGAATCCTTACGTAAAAAAGATATTGTGTTTATCCAGACAAAAAGTGAAAAGCAAATTTAATGTCTCCTTTTCAAAATACTAAATGCAAAAAAAAAAAAATTCCATGCTGTTATCATTCAAATTCTATTTTCTAAATATCCTCATGAATATAAATCAATTCTTCATTATTTTTGCCCAAAAACCAAGATGTAGTGATAGTGAATGTGTATATATATTTACTTTGTTATTAATTGTTTTATTTTCTTAGTTTCCTCCGGTATACATACATACATACATACATACAAACTGCCCTTTATATATGTACTAGAAGCGGCTACCCGGTGTCGCCTGGGTAGAGGGGGATTCTTTTTTCAGTTAGTCCCGCAGATCAATTATTACTGAATCGTGAGTTGAATCCTTGTGGGATACCTCAATTAAATCCCTCTGTAAAAAATAGACCTTGCATTGATCCAGCTACTCTCAAAAGAAATGTTAATGTCAACTATGTAAAATATTAAATGAAAAAAAAATTCCATGCTGTTATCATTTGAATTTTATTTTTTAATTACCATCACGAATATAAATGAAATCTTCATTACTTTATATATATATATATATATTGATAGATAGATAGATAAATAGATAGATAGATAGATAGATATTAAATGAAAAAAAAAATCAAAACTTATTTTATTAAAAGGAATTTTGAATTTGTTCATAATTTTTGGTACAAATGCAGAATATCATGCAAGAAATAACATTAGAATCCCATTTTGAGATAGTCGTAGATTACGGAAACTCCCGAAGTACCGTTACCGAGCGTCTCAAAAACTTCGGGTATTTCCGTGAAACACGTAAACGGACATTGCTTACATTGGCACACGGCATACGGCAAACTTTATTTCAAAGTGAAAAAATATATGACCCTATATATATATATATATATATATTACATTTTTACTTGAAGGCACTTACAATGCATGTATCGTATAAAATTCGATACTTTTTCTTATAGAAAAGAAACTTATATATATATATATATATATATATATTATATATATATATATATATATATATATATATATATATATATTGAAGAATAAAACGACTGTATTTATTGCTATTTTATTTATTTACATTTTTTCTATATCTATCTATGTATCTAAAAAACCTTCAATGTATATATATATATATATATATATATATATATAATATATATATAATATATATAATATAATATAATATAATATAATAATAAATATATAAAGGTATTACATATCTAGTTTTGAAGGGCAATAGAACAGTCTCAACTTTAGGTTGAAATGCCATGAAATCTAACCAACCAACCATCCAACCACTCTTACACCACGTGAGGTGCCGATATTTTACTAACATAGATGATCCTTTATTCCTAAATATGCATCAAAGTTTATATTTCGTTAAAGCAATACAAGGAGTGTCTGAAAAGTAACTGACAATTTATTTCCATTTCAAATAACAACGTTTTCTCATTCAAAATCTATCACCCCCCCCCCACTCGAGTCTAATAGACTTTCCCATTCTTCTCTGCAAAGCTTTTATCCTTTAACTGTAATATCAATATATCAATTTGCACAATAAAACATGTTTGATATAATTAACTACATTGTATATACTTCATATTGGTGTTTGAGCAATAATAGTTTTGTGCAAAAGAGGTTGTGGCAAACTAAATCTGGCAAATGACCCTTGGTACTTTGTTTGTTTAGGTCTTTATAGGGATCAAAATTCTGTTTTAGAAATTGAAATATAAAAGATCAAGAACATATTGTTACATAATTCATGGGTAGCTTATGAATTATGTACGTACTGTAGTTAGATAAATTTTGAATCAGAGTACGTTAGATTCAAAATAACGGGAGTTAAATGAAAAATTAACATTGCGACGATTGACAAGTGATAACATTTCGCTTGACCCTTTCGAATAGCGCGCCAGTAAGGCGTGAGACAGTTCTTAGTAGAGTTGCAGCCAGAAATTCAGAGTGATCTGACGCAGAAGTCCGTCTCACCGAGATGTCGCTCCTCGCTGCGCGGTTGAATCTTGGGCTGGTATTGTTGTTAATAAAGACTTGATGAAAAACAACAAAGTTTTGTTAATTCATTAAAACAAGAGATGACCAGCCTAACTAGAAGTAGGATCAACCCAGAGAAACAGCCCAACAAGAGAAAATGCCAGAAATAAGCAAAAGATTTAACAAGAAGATCTCATATATCATCCTATCTGTAACTCTTACGGCACATTCTCGGTATTATATACCCGATGTAAAGGGGGTATATAACAATATATAGTTTGGTAAATACAGCTAATATGACGTGCTGGGTGAGTTGAATCTTACAAAAGACACTTTGGTTTCGTTTGATTTGTTTTATGGCATATCAACTTCAGTGGATCATTTAATGCCAACAATTTTTCAAAATAAATTCATTCTTAATGGATATTTTTTTATAAACACATTTTTGTATTTAACCCATATATCGGACCATAACTGGTACTACCAATCCGGGTCAGAGTGGACCTTGGAGCAATGGGTATAAAGGCGTTCTCCACATTCCCCAAACCTCCAAACTGGAACCTCACCATCTGATAGAGTTGAACGTCATTCCCATGGGTCATTTAATGCCGATAAAGTTTTGAAATAAAGTCATTCTTAATGGATATACAATTATTTTTAAATACATTTTTCTACTTAACCCATAGACGGGACCCTAACAGGTACTACCACTCTGGGTCAGCAATGGTGATAAAGGGGTGCTCCACATTCCCAAACCTCCAAAACTGAAACCTCACCATCAGATAGAGTTTAACGTCATTCCCAGGACATGTAGACCCTCAGCCACCGCCTTCTAGCACCCATATGATAAAAGGGGCTGAGGCTTGCCATAAGGGTGATAGGGTTGAGACAATCACATAGGTGCTAGTGATTGATGTGACCAGCTGACTGATCGGAGAGGGCCTCTCCGACCACCCGTCTAGCCTGTAACCCATCATGGTTAATCAAATGAGAACTATCTACTCCAATGGATTAAATAAAGGGCTCAGTTTGAAGTAACAGGAAGGCTCCTGATTTCAACAAAAAACACCTGAAGAAGGCCAGAAGGCACATTGTCTGAAACGTGTATATGACAATAAAGATGAGAGAAACGGATTGCTTCTGTTGCATTATTACTTAGAGAGACGGGGTGAGCGCACAGAAGCAATAATGCTAATCTACTTCAATCGAACATAATGAAAAGAAGGAAAGCACCCATATCATAAAAAGCTTAGGGCCTACCATAAAGGCAATAGGGTTGGAGCAATCATATAATATTCTAAAGCCCCAACTGACAGGGCGGGCAAGAGACAGATGCAAGAAATTGGACTTAATATTCCAAATGTTCTTTCTCATGTTTGTTGTTTGTTTTTGATCGTATCCCATATGTTTTTGTTGGAAGGATTCTTCTTGGATGTCCTTCAGTTCCACTTTACCATTCCTTTGAGCTTGGAAAAGATTTGTTAATGAAAATATGGTTTCTGAATGTTTGACTTAGAGGACTGGGGTGTGGGCTTTAACCAAAGTCAAAAATGGAGGTACCGGCAAAAAAAGTTTGAGAACCAATGTGTTTTCAGCTTTT
>CM042159.1:438704-471204 GCA_023376005.1 Doryteuthis pealeii | reverse complement strand
AGAGAGAGAGAGAGAGAGATAGTGATAGAGAGGAGAGAGAGAGGCAGACAGACAGACAGATAACGGATAAATATGAATATATTGAGAGAGAGAGAGAGAGAGAGAGAGAGAGAGAGAGAGAGAGAGAGAGAGAGAGTGCACAAACTGAGTGCGTTACCAGAAAATAGATATATTGAGGGAGGGGAGAGAGTGATTTGTGATGGATATATATGAATACGCAGAGATAGATAAATAGGCAGATATGAACACATTTAAGAGACAGATAGATAAATAGATACGAACAGAATTATATATATATATAGCCGCACTGGGGAGACGTGATGCATCGTAACACGGTGTCTGTAGAGGATACAATATATATATATATATATATATATATATATATATATATATATATATATATATATATATATATATATACAGAGAGATAGAAAGATATGAACAAATTAAATAGATAGATAAAGAGTGTGCTTAAAATATATTGAGAGTGAAACAGCGTCATTTTGGACGAGCTGAGACTATCCCTTGCTTAATTCCCACTTGTTTAATTCGCACTATCAACTGAGTGTCTCTTGAGTATAAAACTAAATTGCAACCGGCGGTGCGTTTACAGTTTGCAATCTCTAGGAAGTGTGAAGTAAATTCTTCATTGCTATTACTCTCTGGACCATCTATGAGACAAATTGATCTGTAGGTGGATTAATTGTATCAGATATGAATACTTGTAAGTATATGGTGATTGTTACTTCTTCACACAAGTAGTTTGGTTGTGAGCACGCAGATGTCCCACAGATCCAACTTTTTTTTACGTAACCCTGTCACACATATGAACCCCTTCTCCGGCTTCCTCTCGTATACGACCGTACGTGACTGCGAGGCCCAGCGCTCGACAGGCAGGTCCTGCCACACAGATCAGACTTAAATGTAGTAAATGTGTCCATGACGTCGCGTCACGTATCGCTTCAGGATGGATTGCTTGAGCCGCCTTACCTCAAACTCCTTACATCTGCCATCGGCCTGCGCTTCCAAAAGAATGTGTACCCAATGTTGGGATTACTTTGATATAAGATGTGCTCGAAATACCCACCTCTGTTTATAGACTAGCCAAGGTCATATGATTGGCTCTTGTAACCAATCACTGTCAGTATTACTGGCCTGATAAGATACTTAAACCCCACACATTGGTCATAATTAAAACTGCCCTCTTTGACGATGGACGCACATAGGATTGTCGGGATCTTTACCAATTCTCACGAACGATTTATACGATTACCAGTAACTCAGGACACTTTTGTAACCAAAGGAATCACATAGTCGACCGACTCTTTATCAAGGATTCCACCAGATAAGCGCTTCTGCTATAGGGCCAATGAATGGCCCTGAAAAACTTAACACCCCGCACTTTTGTCAATTGGTCCTTATTACTGAAACTGACTTCCCCAAAGGCATCGATGTCTATCCCATATCGAGACATTACTTTGCCACGATAAATAGAAATACTTACTTGAACCAGTATAACTCAGCCAATTATTAGTATTAGAAATAGTTGCATGAAGCTCTAATTTGTTACAAATGATTATAATAGTACTCAGGCCTAAGCTTCAGTGTCTAGACATGGAAATTGCAGTGTAATATTGAGTCTAGAGGGCCTATAAACGAGAGTGACAAAACTAATAAAAAGAGTAAAATATTACAACTACAGTGAGAGATTAGAGAAATTACGATTAACTTCTTTTTCTAGAAAGAAGAATGAGTAGGGACATAATTGAAACTTTCTAAATAATTAATGAAATTTCTAATTATGGTAAACATTTTCTTTAATATTCTCCTCAAATAATCCAGCGAGGATTGAACTCACTATCTTGCTGACCATTACACAATTTCAACCGATTGACCGATTTCAAAAACTATGTTAATCAACATATTAGATTTTTTTCTAATAGAGAGTAATATATTTTTAGAGAAAAAATTGCCTCGTCAGATCAAAAACAGTAATACTGTAAAATAATCTAAGATTAGTTTGGATGATCTGAGAAAAAATTGTATGAAAAAGAATATTTAAGTGGACACTTTTGGTAAGTATCGGATGAATTACTTAACAAAATTTGATCTGTAGATTAAATTGTTCACAAAACCATTGAATAAGATAAAACTTAATACTTTTAAAAAAGATATCATGGGGGGCCAAAATTAAACTTATGGTTTCGCCCTGTCGGCTTGGGCCGTAGAATGGGCCGACTGTATTCCATGCAGAGGGGTAAGACACCCCCCAAAAAAAAAATGGATGTCTTGGACAGGACATTAAACTTGTCCAACCAAATACTAACTCAATAACTTGTATTGTATTGTATTTTTCTAATTAACAAAAAAAAAATTTAAAGAAAAAAAGAATAAAACAAAACAAAAAAAAAGGGGACAATACTAATATTAACAATAATATTGGCAGTAATGATAGGTTAAGAATTAGATTATGAATAACAAAATAATAACAATAATACAAATATTAATAAAAATAGGATTAATTAATAAAAATAGAATTAGAAGTAATAAAACAAAAATAATGTTAATGTTTCTGAATTAAATGATTTAACATTTCTTAATAGAATCACCCACCATATATCAAAATAAGGGGGGGTGTTTGAAAGCCAACTCCTACTTATAGACTCGGCAAGAACCATGTGATCAAACTCTTGGTCAATCAATGACACAGTACTCTGCTGCTGATACAATACTTAAACCAGCAGTACTGGCCATAACTACTTTGAACCTACGTGGACGACGGACATAGGATTAAAGCACTGGACCTTTAACAATACGCAGGATAGGACTTATTCGCAGGATATGACTTATTCGCTTACCAAAAGATTCCATAACTCAGGGCTTACTTACTTTAAGCCCTTTTCAACTGGCCAAGGATGGCATTTAAAAACTTAACAATATATTAGTAGTGTATATGTACAGTTCAAAGATTCTGTTATTTTGTTGTTTTTTTTTTGTTTTTTTTTTGTTAAATGTTGATGTGATTGGGTGGGAAAAAAGAAGAGCTACCCAAAGAGGCATAACAAACAAATAAATAAATTAGTCACATGAAATTATATAATTGCTTCTAACAAACATTTGACATACCTTAAAATCAACAAAGCAAACAGGACCGAGAGAATTTTTTTTTTTTTTTAAATTTGAAAATTTGAAATTTATATAAAGATGTGCACACAACCATGTAAACCAATTTTACTTCGTTTAGGTTGGCTGGTTGGTTGGATTTTACGGCATCTCAACACTTGGTCGGGTTATTTTATGCCCCAGATGTTTTGTTTCATTCATTCTTAATGGGTATTAAACATTTTTTTTTAAACTTTTTTTTTAAATTCATTGTTTAATACATTTTTTCTATTTAACCCATAAATGGTATTCTAACAGGTACTTGGTTGGTTGGATTTTATGGCATGTCAATGCTTGGGTTATTTTATTCATTCTTGTTGGGTAAATTAACTTTGATTTATTTTATTCATTCTTCATTGGTATTCAATATCTTTCTGTTTAACGCATAGATGGGACCTCTTAACAGGTACTTTGTTGGCTGGTTGGTTGGGTAGTTGGATTTTACAGCATGTCAACCCTTGGGTTATTTCATTTATTCTTGTTGGGTAAATTAACTAATTTAAATACATTTTTAAACGGTTTTTAATCTATTTAACCATAGATGTGACCACTCGGCACTGGGAGTAATGGCAATGAAAGGATACTTCAACCTCATCCCTAGATGCAGTTTAAGACTAAGACCTTCAACCACCGCCTTCTATCACATAGTCAGATAGACAGAAAAGACAAATACAACATATTCATTAATATGAACATTCAGAGTTGATATTTACCAACCCGTTTGCCACGTGTAGGATGTGACATAAGGTCACAAGTATAAGGTATTCAGCGAGGATCGAACTCGCTATTCAGTCGTAATGGGTCTGCGAGACTAGCTTCCTAACCATTAAACAATATAACCTTGTAGACAAATTGATAGTCTGTCACAAGGTCAGGCGTATGGATTACCCAGTGGGAATCGAACCCACGAACAGTGTTCTTCTACGTAGATAGTTAACCACTGCATCACACTGTTTAATTATTTTGTTTTATTTTAGGTTAAAATGAAATGCAGTTGAAAAGTGGGCATATAAATCTCTTTTTTTTTTCCCCTTGCAAAACACTTACAAGACATATAATCTCTATTTGGTCACGGTTACTTTTTGAATTTTATATAATATAAATTATATACAAAGCTGCTGTCTCTAACAAATTTTGGACGCACTTTGAAAGCAGAAACGGCTTTATCCTCTATCACACAAAAATAACACGAACAAGACAAGATGGACACTGCTGGAAGCAAGACGATCATAAGTAGCGTTCTCCTGTGTTCACCTACACATGGACACACCAGTGTATGCCGACCAGTAAAAACCTACATCAATCAGATTTATGTGGATACTGGATGCTGCGCGGGGTACTTGCCAGAAACGATGAACCGATAGGAACGGCTAACGAGAGAGAGAGAGAGAGAGAGAGACAGAGACAGAGAGAGAGAGAGAGAGAGGAATTAGTGCCTGAAGATTATAGTATTCACACTGCGTGAAACTCTTAGTAACGGCATTTGATTTCATGCGAAAACATTTTTTATTATTAGAGAAAAGCTAGATGTGAATTACACAAGATGCTACGTACTGTCTTTAACAAATTCTAGGAAGTCGTACCACACAAAAGAGCAACTGTACGGTCACTTAGCTCATATCACATACAAAGACGAACTCATAAGTGACGTTCCCTAGAGGATACCAACACATGGACACGCAAGTATTAGCCGACCAGAAAAACTTACAACAGCTCCGCAATGTTGGCTGGGTCTGTAGAATACGCCGACTACACCTATGCAGAGGATTAAAGGTAATCCTTAACTCTTTCCTCGTAAATTCCTAACATAAAATAAACTGGTTAGTTTTAAAATGGGGGCTCGTTTTACAATTTAGGCATAGATTAGGGATCCTCCTTTTATGACCATAATTTTGTTTTTTCGTCGACGATGATAAAAATCTGACGTTTTTATTTAGAGTACAAAGCCAAAAAAAAAAAAAGAAAAGAAATGACAATAACAAAAGTGGGGGCCACTTTAAAACTAAACATTCTCACAAAATAAAAACTTTTAGAATATACACATTGAAGTGAATATTAAAATAATAAAGAAAATATATTTTGTATTGCAAAATAACGGGTGCAAGAAAAATTAAAACATTTATTGCAAAAACACGGACATAAAATGAGGGTTCAGTTTATTTTATGGTAGGAATTTACGAGGAAAAAGTTAAGGATTACAGGAGTAAAATCCCCCAATTTACTGTTGGCTTTGGGTGGCAGCCCATGATGTTTAAGGGGAGAATCCTGGTTGCTGAGTAGTCCATAACATGCAACACTTCACTTTGACACTTACGTAGGCTTGACAGACGGTTGGAGAGGTTCCCTACAATCAATCGGCTGGTCACGCCAAGCTTTAGCACTTGTATGATTGTCCCTACCCAAATACTCTTATGGCAAACCCTTTTGTCTCTTTATCATTTATTTGTTAGGGGTTGGTGGCTAAAAGTCTTAGTGTCCTCGGTATGACGCTAAACTGCATATAGTGGTGAAGTTCCATTTTTTTTAGATCTGTGGAGCCATTACTCCAATGTCCACTCTGACCCAGTATTTTTTGAGTCCTATCTGTGGGTTAAATAAATAAAAAATAATCTTTCTAAAATGTTTTTTTTTAAATTGAGTGTGAAAAAAATGTGTGAAAAAAATGTTGAATACCCAACAAGATGAATAAAACAAAACGTCTTTGGCATAAAATAACTCCACAATGTTTAAATGCGATAAAATCCAATCAACCATACAAAGCTCTGTACAGAGACTAGATGCCGTGCCGAGAACTTTCTGGGAGCGATGACCGATAGGGTGGGTTGGCGAGAGAGCCATGGAAATCCGTTGGTTGTTTGGTTGTTTGGGTTTTACGACATGTCAACTCATTCGGTCAATATTATGCCGAATACATTTTTTCTATTTAACCCATAGATGGAACCCTAACAGGTACTACCACTCTGAGTGAGTGGACCTGGGAGTAATGATGATGAAGGGGTGCTCCAAATTCCCCAGACCTCCAAAACTGGAACTTACTGATTTGTCTGAGGAGGGGCCTCTCCGATCGACCGTCTAGCCTAAGTAAGGACCAAAGTGGAGTGTTGCCTGGATTGCTCAGCTACCAGGATACCATCCTTAAACATCACGGGTCGCCACCCACGGCCAACAAGATACTCCATGGGGTGTCTTAGCTCTCTGCAGAGGTGCAGTCGGTGTATTCTAAAGCCACAGTTGACAGTGCCTATGGGAATCCGTGCTGTCGGTATGACTATATGATGATGATACTAGGGTGAGTCAAAAAGTAATGCTATTTTCTTTATTTCATGTGAAGTTTTTTTATATAAAACTAAGGCCTACATTGAAACCCTAACGAGGCTCAGAGCAAGAATCCCAACTTACCAATCGACAATGTCCTCCTTCTGCATAACAATGCTCGACCACATACAAACATCAGAAGAAAAAAATCGCCCCATTCGGTTGGACAACTTTACCGTATCCTCCATACTCACCATATTTAGCGCCTTCAGACTATCATCTCGTCGGCCCCATGAAATAGGGTTTAAGAGGCAAACATTATTCCAGTGACGAGGAACTGAAATCTGTAGTGAAGAAGTGGCTTAAAGAACAGTCAAAATAAATTTACTGGGCAAGGATACATGCTCTCATTCAAAGGTGGAACATTGCTATTAAGAGAAACGGTGACTATGTGGAGAAGTAGAGATGTGATCCATAGAGGACCAACTTCATTTTGATGAATGATACATGTTCCTGTGTTGGTAATTATACAAGTTCTAAATAAAATGGTATTACTTTTTGACTCACGCTCGTATAAAATTTGATTTTTTTCATTTTATTTATTCATATAATTATTTTTCTTTTTCCCTTCACTTAAAAATTGAATTTAAAGCAGATTCATTGCTGCTTAACTTCGGTAAACTAGCGAGAACGTGTTCTTTTAAGCGTGACAAGATCGTATGACATTGATATCGTAAAAAGTTGATAAAATGTCATTCAAAGTTTGATGTCTAGGAAGAACAGAAACCTTGAACGGGGTTGATATCAGCCAGTTGCATTCATGTTGTATTTGCTTTCAAACAGCTGATTAAACGGAAATACACGTGTCAACCAGTGGCGAATAAAGAAAAAAGGAAATGTAATAGTTTTTTGCAACTTTTGAAATACATAAAAGGAAATAAAATAGTTACATCTCAGATATATGTTAACAGCCCGGGTGTTGGCAGACCGATATGAACGAATATAAACACCTGAAATCGGACTTACTTCCTGTTGAAGTGAATGCAGCAATTTCATTTTTTTTAATTTCTATCGCCAGTTGAAGGGGATAGGATTTCTTGAAATATAGTAAATTATTTATTTATTTATTTCTGATGTTTCATTTCTAACGGCTTTTAATGTAAGGAAACAATGAAAATCGTAAGGATGCATTATGAAAAGAAAAGAAAGGAAAAGACAGAGTTAAAAGAAGGGAAAGAAACAATAAAAACGTAAATAGAAAAGAAAAGATATAAAGAAAGGAAACACAATTAAAAAGAAACTAACGATGCATTTTGAAAAGAAAAGAAAGCAAACAAAATGAAAAATGTAAGAATGTATAAAGAAAAGAAAAAAGAAAGAGTGAAAAGAAAGAAAAGAAACAATAAAAACGTAAATTGAAAAGAAAGGAAACACAATGAAAAACGTAAGGATGTATAACGAAAATAAATGAAAGAAAGAGTTAAAAGAATGGAAACAACATTAAAAACGTAAGGATACATTATGAAAAGAAAAGAAACAATGAAAAGAAAGAAAATGAACAATAAAAAAAACATGAGGATGGATCGGAAAAGTACCGAAAAGAAATCAACAATGAAAAAAAGGGAAGTATGGATAATGAGAGAAAAGAAAAACTGAAAGAAAAGTAAGAAAATGAAAAAACTTAAGGATGAATAATGAAAGAAAAGAAAAGAAAAAAGAAAAGAAAAGAAAAGAAAGAATGAAAAGAAAGGAAAAAAACAATTAAAAACCTAAGGATACAGAATAAAGAAGAATAGAAAAGAAACAATACAATAAACATATTATCAACAAATAGTTTCATTCTAGGGTCAAACCAATTGATGAAACTTCTTCCAACCAATAATCGAAAATTTTATATTAATTTATCGATTTGAAGTAATTTGGTGTACTCTCTTTTTTTTTTTTTTTTTTTTTACTCATTTATACTTTTTTTTTTCAGTGTTTCAGCATCACATAATGAAAAATATTGCATACCAATAACAGATAGATAGATAGATAGATAGCTAAGAGATGTACTTAGATAAAAGATAATATATGTAATATGATAGATAAAAGGCGTACTTAGACACACAATGATAAATAGACAGCTTGATAGATAGATATGATGTGTACTTAAGCACACAGTCTATCTATCTATACATATATAAAGGACCGTTGGGTGTATATGTATGTCCGGAGGAAACTTCGAAAATAAAACAATTAACGACAAAGTAAATATATATACACATTAAATATCACCAGGGCTTGGTTTTTAAGCAAAAATAATAGAGATTTGATTTATATTAGTGAAGATAATTAAAAAATAAAATTTAAATAACAAAATGATTTTTTTTGTATTTAGTATTTTAAATAGGAGATATTAATTTTTCTTTTCAGAGTGTCTGGATCAAGGCAAGGTCTTTTTTACATAGGTATTTTGATGGGGCCTCCTGCGAGGATCCAACCCGTTATTCAACAATAATGGATCTGCGAGACTACCTTTTTTACCGCTCTCCTCTACCTAGACGAAGCCAGGTAGCCGCTTCTAGTACATATATTAATGGCAGTTGTGAGTATCTGTATGTCCGGAGGAAACTTCGAAAATAAAACAATCAACGACAAAGCAAATATAAATATACATTAAATATCTCCAGGGCTTGGTTTTAGGGCAAAAATAATGAAGATTTTATTTATATCTGGGATGATATTTAAAAATTAGAATTTGAATAGTAAGAGAAGGGAAGATTGCGTTTGTGATTAAAACATAAATCAATTAGACCAGACCAAAGTAATCAATGGATCTGCGAGACTAACCCTTTTTATTATCCTCTTCTACCCAGGCAACGCCGGGTAGCCGCTTCTAGTGATAGATAAGAGGTAAACTTAGATAGATAGATACTAGAGAAAACTGAGATAGATAGATAGATAGATAGATAGATAGAAGGCGTACTAAGATACACAATAATAGATAAGAGGTTCACTTAGAAATAAATAATGTGTTATAATATAAGTATGATTATAAAAAAGGAATAAGTTTTTCTAAATATAAAAATATAAAAATTAAAAATTCGAAATCAAAGAGAAATTAAAAGAAGAAAATCTGAAAGAGTAATCGTCACTGAGGCCATTTTTGTTTTGCACTTTTAAAAAGAAATGTTGACAGTCAAGTTAAGCGTCCAGACAACAACTTGCACTTGAGGCGATTTCAAACCACCTTACTTCTTTCTTTCTTTCATCTTTTTCCCTGTCTTTTCTTTTCTTTTAACTGTTACCTTTTTTTGTTCAATAGTTTTATCACGTTTTTATACTTACTTAGATTTTTTTTTCTTTTTTTTTCTTCTTTTTTCTTTTAAATTTTTTCTTTTTTAATTTTTTAATTTTTTTGTTTTTTATTTCTTTATTTTTATTCTATTTATTTTTTGATAGGTTTGGTTTCAGGTGTCTTATTTATGGCTTAAATTAGGGAAAAAAGGAATTAAGACAACTTGTTCCAAATTAGGAAAGTTTTAATTTGATCTTTCTTTTTTTTTCTTCTTTTTTTTTTTCTTTTAAAGTTTTTCGCCTTTGTGTATGGATACGTGAGCGAGTGTACATTGGACATTTTGATCACGGATTGACTTTTTGAACACAGACATTCACAGAAGAAATGCATAAAGAAACGTAGAGTGTTAGTTTGGCTAAAACCACGACGGCCGTATCCATTGCAAAGGGGTGAGACCCCCCAAAGGAAAATGGTCTTGAATATGACACTAGACTGCATCCGGCTTCAAGGTTCCAATTCTGATGTTCTGGGGAGTGTGGAGTGTGGAGTCACCTCTTTTATTGGCATAACACCCATAAAATATACACTGGCCTGTAGAATACACCGACTGCACCTTTGCAAAGAGACGCTTATTCTATTCATATCTATCTACCTATCTATCTATCTATCTGTTCATATCTATCTATCTATCAATGTACATGTTTGTTTATATCTATCTAGCTATCTAGGCCTGTTCATATCTCTCTCTCTCTCTCTCTCTTCTCTCTCTCTCTCTCTCTCTCTCTCTCTCTCTCTCTCTCATATCTAGCTATCTATCTACACACTTTATATAAATTCATTAATTTTGTTCAAAATACAAGGTGTGTCAAAAAGTACCAATTCTTAAGCTGTTTTTACCAAGTTAGAAATGAAGAATGAATGAATGGAACATTATTTTTTTCAGAATGCAAGGTGTGTCAAAAAGTATAAAAAATCTCGATACTTTTTTGATACATCATCTAGAAAAAATAAAATTTTCACCCACCCCCTTCAATTTTTCTGAAATTTTGTCAAGGTGTGGAATCTTAAAGTTAGACAATGCCCAAAATTTGAGCTTCCAATACTAAAATTGGCGCAGTTATGTCGATTTTTAGCTCTCCAAATTTGGTGGGGTTGGCGAAAAATGGCAACTTTTTGTCATCTATTTTTGTCTGCAAAATAAGTTCTAGGGCTTCCCTACTACTAAGCATTGGTTTATAAAAAGCATTTTCGCCCAATGAATCCAAAAATGATATAAAAAAAAATCTTAAAGTCAATTAATTTTAAGTTATTGATGATTTCTGATTTGCAAAAGTTTAACTGATGTTGCAGCTTTCGTTCTGAACAAAAAAAAACAAAACAATCTTTTTGATACAAATAATGTTGAATATATGTGAAATAAAATAGAATTTTCAGAATTTAAATTAAGAGGTGTGCTTTAAAAAGAACCAAGAACGAAGCCGTATTTACTATTTCAATTATTTTATTGAGAACTGAACCTGGGTTGTTTATATGGGCGTCATTGATTGTACCTAGTAGGGGGGGGTAGTGTTTTAGCTGAAATTTGCAATGTTGTCGACGACACATCTTTTTCTGGAACTGTATTTATTAGTATGGATCGGTTGGTGAATGAGACTAGCTAAGACAGGAATATAACTTTAACAGTATGACCAGGCTTGTACCCCGTTCCCATCCCCCCAGAAAAATAGAACTTCGGGTCTTGTGCCCAGATGTGTATTCGACTGCATCCTTGTACCGACTTCGAGTAAATAAATAAAGCCGAGAGGTGTATTTGTTTCGTGGAGTCAGATACAGCCGTCACACATCAAATACATCCTATTCCGGAACTGATGGGTCTTAAAGGTATCTCAGGTTTGAGTGTTTTTGGGAGGCTATATATTTTTGGAATGGTAGTTTACCTTACCTCTAGGAATACCTACTGAATATTTTTAGAAGAATCTTTGGTCAACACTTAAAATATCTTTATTATCAATTGTAAAAGAAGAATCTAGAAGATTATCAACAACTAAAGATGATTTTGGGGGTAAATCCTGATAATCATTTCTACATAATTCACCTAGGGGACCATTTAATGATATAGGGATTTTTAGGGTACCGTAACATGTCTAAAACTAGTTCATTTCAGGGCAAGGAGCAACCAATAGTGTAGAGATTTCTGCAATTTTCCGAAAAATCGGTGCTTTAATGGTGAAGATGGACACAAAGATTTTCTTGCATCTTTACAGCAAGTTGAAATTACGTGGGATTTTTATAATGAAACGTTTAATTTTGAAGTTTTATAGCTCAAAGTATCATGTTCAAATTGTGATAGTATGCAACAGAGGTCCCCCTCTGTTGCATACCACAATTTAGGTACCAGACATGTATGCCAAAAAGGCTGGGCCATAAGTAAAAAAGTTATGACATTGTAAAAGTGGCTGGTATCTCTAAATTATATATATATATATATATATATATATATATATATATATATATATATATATTATATGTATATAATGGTATTCCTAAAATGAAGTAAACGAACGAGTACAAGGTTTATTAGAATTTTTGTAAGTTGATCATTGTAGTTCTTTTGTTGGCATCTACAAAAGACGATGGCGTAGTGTCCACTTTTTATTTCAATTGTATGAGTGGCTAAACAGACCAATTTTTGAATGGCAATCTTTTCTGTGGCAGCTACTTTCCTCTCTTTTTCACTCCTTTTCGTTCCTTGTTTGACGAGGAGGCGCCAGGTCGTACGGTTTTCTGCATAAACCTCCCATGTGTTGATGTCAATGTGGCATGACTTCATGTCTCTCTTGTAGTTCTTTTAGACAATAACAAAATAAATGAAATTATTTTAATCAATTATTTTTCTGATAACACCATTGCAATCTATTAGATTTCCATATACCACAATTGAATGAACTCTATCTTTATTACTACTCCTCGGCTGGATCAGATAATTTATTCCCTGTCAGATATCTGGGTTGGTTTTGCGTTCTTCTGATCTACTCCCCAGGGACTTCTTGGGACTTCTTCATCTCTATGTTCGTTGTTGTTTTCAGTAACGAACACAAATATCTGCATATTCTTCTGACGTCTTTATTTAGCCTCAAGTTAACCATCACGCCAAGAAGGAAAAAAACAACTTTGAAACACGTCTACCTGCTTCAAAACCTAAGCTAGAACTCCCTAAATTCCAAGTTCACTTCCCACTTTCACAAACCGACCGGACTGACTGACCAGAGGACAGCATTAAGGTCAGTAAAAAGTAAAATTCAGAATTGTCGTTGTTAAATTTCTACTCTACCATACTGTCGTAGTAAGTACCTTAAATTTTAACTCTAAACACAAAGCAAAAAATCGACGGCTCATAACTCCGACAACACGTAAATTGGGGAATTTGTAAAGAAAGGTACCATTGCATATATATATATATATATATATATATATATATATATATATATATATATATATATATATTGGAATTTGATCATTTGCTTTTGAAGCATTGTTATGTAAAGTATATTATTATTTATATTTTTAAGGCAATTACAATGCGTATATCGTATAAAATTCGATAATTATTTAAAATAATTATGACAAGTAATACCGGCGAGTAACGTGACCGACGTGGAACACCGTACAGCTGTTTCAACTTTATTAAGTCTCATCAGCGGTGTATACCTACGATCTCCCTCCGACAGAGATCGAAACCGGGAACCCAGCACGCAGAGTCATAAACTAATATATATATATATATATATATATATATATATATATATTAGTAAGCCGAATAAGTTAGAGAATATTAACCTAGGTTTTTCCTAGCGGATCATCAGGATAATTCTGACTTCCAAGGTTTGGTGCAAATTACATTTTATTCCCAAAAATCGTCACCAGGACATACAAAATTAGCATTATATATATATATATATATATATATATATATATATATATATATATATATATATATATACAATATTTAGCATTGAATAACCCAAAGGTTTAATCGGAGTTTTACTACCTGTTAGGGTCATATCTATGCGTTAAACAGCAAAATGAGTTTTTATTTTAAATGTCTTTAAAAAATTGAGTTTTTAAAAAATTTAATACCATAAAAAATGAATAAAACACAACGAGTTCGGCATACCTAAACAATGGTTGACATAATAACCCAACAATGGTTGACATACCGTAATAACCCAACAATGGTTGACATACCGTAATAACCCAACAATGGTTGACATACCGTAAAATCCAAGCAAGCAACCAATAAGGGTTGATATTCAACAACCAACCAACCAGCCAACCAACCACCCTGGGTGTTCCATACTTATTTCTCCAGACAACGTTGAATTGAATAAATATAAATGGGTGTCACGTCATGTTTGTCGCTAATGTCAAAACACGAGAGAAAAAAAAAAGGACGAAGAAATCGAAAATAAGCCATTAGTGCAGCTTATTTGTTTAACATACGGTCCAGTGTTTATACGATTTGTCTCTTGACGTCTTTAATTTCCTTTTCTTCAATACAAATTGCTGTCGGAGAAGGCAGCAAGGTGAGTACCGTCTCTCACCTCCACCAATTCGAAATCCCGTAAGGGCAGGGAACCCCGCTAATTTAATTGCTGCCTCTTTTACTCGGATTTAAGATTGTGTCTTGTTCGGTCCGCTTAGGTACTGTCCTGCTGAGTATGAAATGGGCAACCTAATACGTAACCCAGTCCAATTATAGACCGACGGTATCGTCGTGAATGAGATCTCGTCTTCTCTTTTCTATTTATTTATTTTTTTATTTTTATTTTATTTTTTAATCTTAAAGAATGAAAAAAAAATTGAGTGCGATGTTTTTCTATTAAAAAAAAGAAATGAATAAAAGAAAAAAAAGAAAAGAAAATACAACTGGACAAAAGGACTTCTGGTCATGGGATAAGGCTTCATTTTTTTTTTTTGAGAACTAGTCAGATAGATTATTACAGCTGTGTGATTTCGATCCGCACTGAGTGCCCAACGTTTACGGTCGTGTTTCATAATTAAGTTAAGTTTTCTTTTTAATATCTCTTAAAAAATAAGACAAAATGAAGGAGCTTCTGCCCGTAGAGCAACGCTTCATTTCCTTTCTACTTTTCAAACTGATTATTACAGCTGTCTGATTTCGATCCTCACTGAGTGCCACCGCGTTTAGCAACACTAAACTAAGCTTTTTAAATACCGATAAAACATAAACACAGGAGAAAGAGACTTCTAGCCGTGGGGTAATGGTTAATCATTTTTCGTGCTAGTCCCGCAGATTATTATAGTTGTGTGATTTCGATCCTCACTAAGTGCCTTCGCCTTTACGGTCCTTTTTCGATTAAGATAAGCTTTTTGAATATCGCTAAAATATAACACAGCAGAAAAAGACTTCTGGCCGTGGGGTAAAGCTTCATTCTTTTTTCGAACTCGTCACGCAGATTATTAGAGCTGTGGGATTTCGATCCACACTGAGTGTCCTACGTATACGGTCGTATTTCATAATTAAGTTAAGTTGTTAAATATCACTATAAAAAAAACGCAAAAGAGAGGGGGGCTTCTGCCCGTGGAGTAATGCTTCATTTTTCATTTCTTTCCCTTTTTTTTTTGAGAACTAGTCTCGCAGATTATTACTGGTGTTTGATTTCGGTCCACACCGAGTGCCCCGCATTTACGACCGTTTTTACGATAGTTTTTTTTTTACCGTTTTCATTCCGATAATCATTATGCATCGTCACACTTCTCTTAAAGCAAAACAATAACAACAAAAATTACGGAGTTCTCAATGTCTTCGTAACACAACAATAACAACAAAATTTTTATTATTTTAGGTATAAAGCTTATATATATATATATATATATATAATATATATATATATATATATATAGTATGGTTCATATGTACACCGCTTGATATATGAAATATAAAAATGTGGGCTGAAAAGTACATATACTGAAAGGTCCATATCTCATCAAATCTGTGGTTGATGTATTTTTTAACAATGGGATCCTAGCACTGCATCACCCATGGAAAAAGTATGTAGACCACAGGGAAGACTTTTTGGACAAGTAAATCTCATTTGGTCGCATTCCATGAGTAGATCTTAGTCAAACTTTTCACTCGGTCCCCGTATATAGGAAACTATTATTATTTTAGACATTAGTAGGCTACCTCTCACCGTGATGGAAACCCGATCGATTTATCATCAGTCAGGCTTAAAGCAAAGCAGTAACAAAAAATGTACGTAGTTTTCACTGCCATCATAACAAAAACTACAACAAAAATAACAACAACAACAACAACAACATCAAACACAACAACAACATATTTTATATAAGTAATTTAAGCTTTGAAAGTTTTCATCATTTGAAATATTGTTGCATTTTTATTCTGGATTTCGTAAGAGAAAACAAACGTGAATATGTACGCCCAACATCACGGAAACAAATACGCATAAAAAGACAGGATATAAAAAAAAAGTTTTTTTTTTAAAGCGCGGAAGAATACAAAAGGACTTTTTTTTCTAGCTACCGACAACGAACAAAAACGTGTTAGAATTTTTTTTTTAAATTAGATATATCTTGGCTGTTCCCACGCATAAAAAATAAAATAAAATATTTCAAATTATGCATTTAAAAAGAAATATCGTCTGCCCATTCAAAACAGCGAATACTAAATAACCCGTCATGAATTTTTTATGCATAAATATATTCTATTGTTGTTGTTGTTTTTGTTGTTGTTGCTCTTTGATGCTAAATAAAAAAACTTTTGCAAGGTGACATTATACAAGTGCTAATCGTTTTTAAATTTGCCATTCTATGAGCTTCTGTATTTCGTGACGGTTATTCAAATAACTAAGGACGAAAAAATTGAAATGCGAAGATTGTTCGAATAGAATAATCAACTTGTTTATCAAACAGTCGACCGGATGTTTGCTTTGCAATGTGCACAATAAACAAGCGAAAGATTGAATGCATTTAGCCATACACATAGATGAATAAATAGATATATCGGATATTTTATGCAACCGTAACTCAACAAAAGCTTTTTTCATTAAAGAAATGCACTTAATAGGCTTCAGCTTAGAGAATAAAGCAATTTACAGTCCAATTTACAGCTGAATGTGATTTTGCAAATCTAACAAAATAGCAACGTTTTTATTCACACTAAAAAGCCTGACCCTTTCCAGACCATTTCAATAAAATTTGCAGTCTGGATAAACCGATCCACACTGAAGAGACGTGAAACGTCGAAACACAGTGTCTGTGGATGACTATTATATACTCCCAAAACTTGGTAGAGCTCTCTAGGAGGGATTTCAACTGACTTTCACTGTTAGCGTAAAAAAGCAAGGCTCGTCTGTTATTTATGGGTTTGAGTTCTCTAGTGATCGTAATATATATATTTATCAGTTAACACCCCGCTTCTTACTGGCAGCTGACGACGGTCAAGGGATTAGGGAACCGGACTGATGAAAAGCCAGTCGAGTTTCGAAGTAGTTGCTAAGTGTAGCCACACTGACGAGACGTCAAACGTCAAAAAACGGTGTCTGTGGATGACTATATATATATATATATATATATATATATATATATATATATATATATATATAGATATTGAAGAAAAAAAATATATAGAAAAAATATAGAAATATTTTCTTAGTGGTTATGTAGTAGGTTATCTGATGAGACTAGGCTTATTTATTGAGTTCTGGTCGAAATAAATTTATAATAGCAAATGACGGTTTGGTAAGTTTTTCTGTCTAATTGAAAGTATAAATATTGTTCTGTATATAATTAATTTATTGGTTATTATACATTGAGCCCTCCTTGGGATTTGTAAAAATCCTTGTATGAATCTATAATTTTGCATTAATATGAGCATGCATTGCGTATGTACAGGAGATATTGATGATCTCAATAGAATTATCCCCTACATACCAGTCAGTTGGATACCCTTATATAAACTAGCCAAAAAAAGCGCTCTCCGGGTACAAGTATTTACGTTTTAATACAATTCAATACTATATTGAATTAGAAAGCCTTATTAAAACAAATACGAATACAAAAAGATTAATTATTTTTACTTTATTCTAATTGATTTCAATATAAATTATAGATAGGATTGATTTTAATACGTTTGAGAATAAAACAATTTTAATAGAAATCAATAAACCAAGTAATTATTTATTAAACACGGTTTATTAAAACTGGTATGCAAATTATTCAAACAATATACAATTTAAATATTCATATGTTAAAGATATATAACACACATCACAAGATTTTAAACACATTAATGATAGGGACTGTTTTGAGGCAAATCTATCTCAGCTACACCTTAATAGAGACATTGTTAATAAATTAGATGTTAATTAAGATTAAATAGGGATTATTTAATAACTATTGAGAATATAACGTAAATAACTAAGAGAAGTGTGACGTTGATGCTGGCGTAGTTTCGGATATAGACAGATACACAATCTCCATTATAATAAGATATATAATATATATATATATATATATATATATATATATATATATATATATATATGTGTGTGTGTGGTGTGTGTGTGTGTGTGGTGTGTGTGAGGGTGTGGGGGGGTGCGCTCAAGAAGCTTCTCAAATTTTTGCAAACTTTGACTTTCAAAAACTATTTAGCCAAACACCTGTTTTCGCCGTCTCCATCGAAGTAACCCCTCTTGTATGCTCTTTGTGAACTTGCTCACAAACACCTCTTATATAATTGTCGATTATAATGCAAGGCATATAGAAATTCCTGAGAGATGAAAAGACTGCCTGTAGTTTTCAGTGACAACCTATTTATTTCCCCGCTCTCCGAACACAGATGATAAGTGTTTCACCGATCGAATCTTCTGGTATGTTGTTTTTGTTTTTTTTCTTTTTCACCGCGCTGATATGTACTCGAACATAACGAACCGGTTTTCCCACGATCTAGCTTGTCTCGCTTTTTCTTTATTTCTTCTCTGCCCTTTTTTTTTCAAACAGTTAATTACATAGTCAATACGGTGTTCACGCAAGAGTATCGTGTATCATTTTCTTATTATCAAAATTCACACCTGCGATTCTCGGTGGAAATCTTAGAAAGTAGTGGATCCTTTTGAGACGTGCGTATTAAGATCAGATGTAGATCAGTGGTCACTCAAGCGTAGAATTGGTTGACCAAGAAATGTGGACATTGATGGAATGAAAAAAATAATAAGTTACATCAAATATTAAGTTGCTTGGTAGTTGCCAGTTGCGTAACGGTTATCGTTCTAGGAAGTGGACCCGGTTACTCGAGTTCGAATCCTGATCGACGCCTATTGCATTTCTCTTCGCGCTAATACCATTGAAAAAGGTTTGAATCCACCTATACAGAAAATTTGTATTATTCAGATTTTTCGGACTGTTGTCCTCATCTTTATTGTCATATACACAACTTTTCGGCCGATGTGCCCTCTGGCGTTCTAAAGGTGTTTCTTATCGAAGATGAGGAAAACAGCCCGAAAAATATAAATAATACAAATTATCATGCCTTATCTGTAAATTCATAATATACAGAAAACATAAAGGAGAGTAGGTAATTATGAACTTTTGTTTAGTAAATTAGGTTGTCCCAGAAAAACAGAACCCACAAATTTTGTAATAAAACTGTGAATTGTCCCATTAAACAAATAAATTAGGGTTTAGTGTAAGGGTTAGGGTTGGGGTTTAGGGTTTAGGGTTAGTTTAATGGGAAAATAAATAAATAATTTGGGTTCTGTTTTTCTGGGTCACCCTGTACAGGCCGACCCAGAAAAAACAGAACCCAAATTATTTATAAACCCCAACCCTAACCCTAAACCTAAATCCTAATTTATTTGTTTCATGGGAAAATGAACAGTTTTATTACAAAATTTGTGGGTTCTGTTTTTTCTGGGACACCCTGATTTACTAAACAAAAGTTCATAATTACCGAAGTGTAAAAGCCTTAAGCTTTTGAGGTTTATTAATTAATTTATTCATTTTTACTTTTCTAAATTATCTTGTTTTGTTAAGCCTCATCTCAAAAGTTCGAACAATTAATATACAGAATATAGAAAGGAGTTTAAAAGTCTTAAGTTTTGAAAATGTTTAGGCGGCGGGTGGGGGGGAGGAGCACTTTTAAAAATTAAATTTATTTTATTGAGTGTAGATAAATTTTGATTATGTATGAAATAGAATAACCCAGTAACCCAGGGCTTCGCAAAGAGGTCCATATGTTGTATACCCCATTTGCTGGATATATATATATATATATATATATATATATATATATATATATATATATATATATATGGGGAGAGGAGAGAGCTCTTATGAGAGACATTCGTATATGAACCCCATATTTCTTATCTCTTGTAATTAGTATTATTTGGATTATTCAGACTATTGTCCTCATCTTCATTGTTATCTGTACAACGTTCCGGCCGATGTGACCTCCGGTCTTCTTCAGATATTTCTTGTTGAACTTTGAAACCTTCTCGAACTCGGGAACCTTCTTGTCGTAATCGGGAGCCATCACAGAACTTTGAACCTAACCCTTTATTCAGTCAACGGGCGTATCCTGTTCTCATTCCGATGACCATATCTGGAGTACAGGTGTTAAGCTGTGTTAATTATTATTCAGCTATGGTTAGCGGAATGAGAACAAGATACTCCCGTGGACTGAATAACACCCTGTATATGAACCACATTAAAAATCTGCAACATTTTAAAGCTCGAGTATTATCTGTACGTACACTGTCGTTAGTAAATAACATTAGGGCCAGAAACATAAATTTGGGAGTATGTAGACTCCTGCTTAAATATACTAAGTGTCGCTAGACTGCGTCGCTAGTCTCGAATACTACGTCCAGTTAAATATAAAACAATGTAGTCAACAAACAAGTTGACGTTATGGGGCTTCATATGCACACAACTTGCCGGCCTCAAAATAAAATGGGCGTTGAAAAATCAAGATTTTTCAAAACCTTTGCAAAAATTGAAGTTGATAAGCGCAATAGGATTAAATTAAATCAAAAACTTATTTCGTGAACGGAATATAAAAAAAATGGGTAGTACTTTTTGAAAGATTGGTAACTATGTTGAAAAATAAACTAGGTCTCATTTGGAAGAAAAGTACATTTACTTCAATTGGATGCAAGTTGGTTTATTATGAACTTACATGCTGTTTTGAATATTGATATTTCAACTAAGTCTGAAAAGTATATTTGTGTAAAATGATACTGAAATCTATTTATACATTGGTTCTTAAAACATTGATATTTCAACTAAGTCTGAAGAGTATACCTGTTTAAAATGTTCATATATATATAATATATATATATATATATATATATATATATATATATATATATATGTTTTTTATGTTGAAGTTTGGTGTTATTATGAAGCATTTAAAAATAAATGAAGGAACTCGATGTTATGGAGTACTGGATTCACTTATTTTTTTATTATTTGTTATCATAAATTTTCGAAAATTTATGATAACAAATAATAAAAAATAAGTGAATCCAGTACTCCATAACATCGAGTTCCTTCATTTATTTTAAATGCTTCATAATAACACCAAACTTCAACATAAAAAGACATAACAAATATATGCCGAGAGAAGCATACAGAGACCCTAAATATAACATATATATATATATATATATATATATATATATATAATATATATAGAGAGAGAGAGAGAGAGAGAGAGAGAATGAATGAGAAAAGTACTAGCTTCCAAAGGTGGCCACCGCAAAGTGCAAATTGTGCATTATACAAAATACAAACACAAACTTATTGAACAAGTTAAGTGAACTCGTTTCCAAATGTAGACATTTGAACAAATTTCTATTATGCCATTTACCACCTGACCCTAATTAATCCCTGAATTTTCGCCCTCTATTCATCTAAAAAAAATCATCTTGACACCGTGTGCATTGAGACCTAAGCATGATTTTTTTAATAATACAACTTTAGCGGTATAACATTCCATCACATGAACACGCTTCACGTTTATATAAACGCTAAAAAAACCACCGTTTTTTTTTATCTTAAAATTTTGACCATCTCGTCTGATGATTGCAGTAAGCATGAAACATTAGTAACGAGATATTAAATCCATAATATATAATATTTGATTATATATATATATATATAATATATATATATATATATATATATATATATATTAAAAGCGGTTCAATTACAAGGTTTCTGCTTTGGTTTCTTTGTTTAATGGTATATCAATCTTGTGGGTAAATTAATACCAAAGCCATCCTTGTAGAATAACAGTAGTGGGTACTATTTAACCCATATCTAGGGGACTAATGGGTTCATACTTTTCCTAAGGGTATAAGTCTGATAAGGAACGTCACAACGCGACTGGAAACTTATATATGATGTGTTTTATATAAGACGCAGACACCTTGACAGTGGATGACAAGACTCTGAAATTAGCAGACCAGTTCAGATGCCTATGTAGCAATATCTCATCTACAGAAACCGATGTTATTATACGTAGAGGAAAGGCATTGACTGCTATAGGCAGATTATCGATGATATTATCATCATCATCATGTCACGTAATTAGCATGGATATCCATGACAATCTCTCGCCAACCTTCCCTATCATTCATTGTCCCAGGGAGGTCGTCTGCGCCGCATCCAGTATCCTCGCATAGTTGGTCAATGTAGGTCCTTAGTGGGCGGCGCTTATGAGCTCGTCCTTGCTTCTCCAGCAGTATCCAGCAAGCCTTGTCCGTCTCACTCGGATGGTTTGTGAGATAGGGGGCAGGTGACCGTACAGCTGTTTCCTGGTGGGTGCTGTTTCTACGACCTGTTCAAGACCGCACGCAGCATTTTTGTGCGGGTCCCATCTAGCTTGTTCTCAAGGCGCCTTGTTAGGGTCCAATTGGTGCAGCCATACAGCAGTACTGATATAACAACAGTCTGGAAGAATTGTCGCTTTAACTTGTCAGTGATATCGGATTTCCATGGAAATATGATATCTCTAATATAAAAGGAAATTCTTCAAAGCTATAGCCGTGTCAGTGATACTATATGGCTGCACCACATGAACTTCAACGAAATGATTGGTGATGGAAACTATACAAGGATACTGCGTGCTGTCCTGAACAAATCCGGGAAGCAGCACCCCAACAAAAACACAGCAGTACGGCCACTCAACTCCCATCGCTGTCTTTAATAAATCCTAGAGTTCAAACTCGCTTACTACGGTGTTGCTTTCTATCACGTTAACCATTACGCTACGGCGACTCCTCCCTGTTAAGTTACAATATTTGTTTTGGATTTCACGCTGAACAATATAATCTCTAAACTAAGATTTCTTTGTTCTAACCACTGTACTACTCTTGCAACAAGCGCCTCAATTGTCTATTGTAGAGCACAGTTGGGGAGTGGCTGACACCTGCACATAAATAAAATGTTAAGTATAACAAAATGGACAATACATTTCAACACATTGACTGAGAAGTCACAAGATGAACAAAATAATTATTCTATAATAACTTGCACTTTGTACCCGACATACCTATATATATATATATATATATATATATATATATATATATATATATATATTAACATATAAACGTGCCGATAAGCAAACGGAAGGCAGTAAAGAAAGAAAAAGAAAAAATAAGTAACGTCGTTTTTTTTCCCACGGAAAAGAAAGACAAGACATTTTCTTCAAAAAGACCGACTGATATGAAAAGGCTTCTCTTGTTCGTGTTTCCTTCTAAAAGTTCATGTTTAAATATGAGAGACCAGAATTAGGCTGTTACCCAGTTCGTTTACCGCAACTAATTGCTCGTATAGCAAATTCGGTCCTCACTAAGTATCCTCAAGTCTTTGCCCTTCTACCATAAGACACACACACACACACACACACACACACACACATACACAGATATATATTATATATATATATATATATGTATGTATATATATATATATATATAGTATAGAACAAAAAGTAATAAGACAAACAGGATATTTCTGTTATGTTACTAATTGTTATGTTACTTCTGTTATGTTATTTATTCTCAATTAGTTTCGAACTTAGGTCATCGTCTTATTAGAAAAAATTGGTTTAAGATTTTTTGATAGGGGGCATATTAGAAGAACTAAAAGTTGAAGTATTTTTGAGGATTTGACATGCAATTAAAATCCGGGTAGACGAGTGTGTTTAATAGTAGCATGTCCATTTGTTCCGTGAAGAACCTCTATGAGGTGGGTTATTTTGTTAATGCTCTTATATATGTGAGGGGAAGGGTTCATGAGAGTTGTGTGTATGACCATATATGTATACATATAAATGTATGTGTGTGCATACATATATGTGTGTGAATGTGAGGTGTGTATGTATCTCGGTACTGTGCGCGTGACTTTTAGATGCTTAAATGGGTCAAAAGTGGCTTGTTTGATGTGTGGCGGTCAGTGTTTGTTTATTTAATGCCATCGACCCCCTTCGTAATTGTTGACTCGACTTTTATTGCCATTATCAAAATGATGAGTCTATTTTCTGATTAAAACCAAACGGATGAAAACTTCTTATCTTGTTTATCCATCTGTACTCGTGGTTTTCGATGACAGATTTAGTGTCAGTATCTCTTTGGATTCTATCAATAAGGGTAAATTTGGCGTCTCTGTCAAAGTTATGGTCATCTAGTCGGAAGTGTTGCTCGACTGGGATATGATTGCTATGACCTGTATTTTTTATGCGGTATCTGTAATTATTAAGCCTAAAATGAAATGCCCACTCAGACTTCCCAACGTATTGCTTTTTGCATTTGATGACTCATGTCATAATTAGGAGTCTCCGCCGAACTTTGAAGCGAACCTTTTATTTAATTCACCGGGGTAGATTGTTCTTATTTCGCTAACCATATCGGGTAGAAGTGTTAAGCCCAATCCACCGGGTTATACTGTTCTCATTCCGTTAACTTTGACCGGGTTATGTTAAGTATTTCATGTTATTTTCACCCGAAGTAAGGAGGAAGCAACCAACAGATGATTGTTACTTTTAACCCTATATCCGCTACACTATGCATCCTTGAAGGTTCCTGAGTTCGACGAGGTTTCAGCTTTCGATTAGAAATATCCTGAAGAAGCCCAGAGGACACATCGACCGAAACATTGTGTATATAATGATAAAGACCAGGGTAACAGTCCGAAAAAATCCTAATAATACAGACTGGTTTATGAATCAAATCAATCAACGAATGTTGACATTCGCTAAAAATCCAACCAACCAACCAACCAACCAATCAACGAAACCAGAAGAAGGCCATAGGACACATTGGTCAAAACGTTGTGTATATAACAATATAGATGAGGACAACAGTCCGAAAAATCAAATGATACCCGTCCTGTCGGTGGGGCGTTAGAATGCACCAACTGCACCTCTGCAGAGCGGTAAGGCTCCCCCAAATGGGGCCACCTGATGGCTGTGAGTGGCGACCCGTGATGTTTAAGGATAGAATCCAGGTGTATGAACAGTCCATGACTTGCAAACTCCACTTTGGCCCTTTCTCGATCAGAGAGGCCCCCACCGATCAATCGGCTGGTCACGTCAAGCACTTATATGATTGACCCGACCCTATTGCCCTTATGACAAGCCCCAACTCTTTTTATCATATGGGTGCTGGAAGGTGGTGTCTGGGGGTCTACATGTCCTGGGAATTACGTTAAACTCTATCTGATGGTGAGGTTCCAGTTTTGGAGGTTCGGGGAATGTGGATCTCCCCTTCATCAGCATTGCTTCCTGGTCCACTCTGACCCGGAGTGGTAGTACTTGTTAGGGTCCCATCTATAGGTTAAATAGAAAAACATGAGTTTATAAATAAAATTTAATTATCCATTAAGAATTGATTTATTTAAAAACTTTATCGGCATTAAATCACCCACAGAGGTTGATATGCCGTAAAACCCAAACTAAATCAAACCAAAATAATACTGACTGATTTCTGTATCAATTCATTCAATGTGTTGATATTCGCTAAAAAACAACCACCCAATCAACGAAATCAGAAGAAGGCCGTAGGACACATTGGCCAGAACTTTGTGTATATAACAATAAAGATGAGGACAACAGTCCGAAAAATCAGCATGGACTGAATCGGCCAATTAACATGCTCAAATACGTGGTTGGTTAATTATCTAAAGGTCTTCTTGGAAAGACGTTCATTTGCTCGTGCTTAACACTGAGGAATACAAGGATCATAGGATTTATGATACACGGACCAACAGAAAAGCATTACAGGATAATACACAAAATGGATCAAACTTAATGTCACAAGGGATCTCCACTGTAAAGTTCTCTTACCTGTAGCCTGAAAATGGACACAAAAATCTTAACAAACATACAAGACAGTATGGTTTCTATTGCCACAAAGAAATACCCCCTTGAAAATCATTCATCGAGTGTTGACATTCGCTAAAAACCAACCACCAACCAACCAACCAACGAAACCATAAGAAGGCCGTAGATCACATTGGCCAAAATATTGTGTATATAACAATAAAGATGAGGACAACAGTCCGAAAAATAATATAGACCATTTCTCTGAATGTTTGAGATGAGGCTTGAAGATTAGTATTATCTGCATTATTCGGACTATTGTCCCCATCTTCATTGTTATTTGTACAACGTTTCCCGAGTCAGAGAAGGTTCCCGAGTCCGACAAGAAATACCTGAAGAAGGCCGGAGGGTATATCGGCCGAAACTTTGTACAATAAAGATGAGGACAATAATCCGAATAACGCAGATAATAATACAGACTGTTTTCTGTATCAAATCATTCAACGAGTGTTGACATTCGCTAAAAAAACAACTAACCAACCAACCACCCAACCAACCAACGAAACCAGAAGAAGGCCGTAGAACACATTGGCCAAAACATTGCGTATATAACAATAAAGATCAGGACAACAGTCCGAAAAATCAAAATAATACAGACTGATTTCTGTATCAAATCATTCAACGAGTGTTGATATTGGTAAAAATAAACCAACCAACCAACCGACCCAGCAACGAAACCAGCCAGTCAGTATACGAGCTAAATTTGTATAATGGAAAAACTTTTGGCTTCAAGTCCTACGCCCTAATCATTTAACAAGTTTAATCTTTATTTGCACATTTGAATATGCGCCAAACAAAGAGGATATTTCTAAGCGATCGTCTTATAAAAAAGAGCCTCTTTGAAGAGTTCTGTTTATTTACCTCGTAACGATCTTTATTTTCGGTGCGACTTTCTCGAATACCGCACTTAACGACTTTAGCGAAAATATTTCACGCGTCCGAAGGTGTCGGCGACGTTGGCGATGTCGAAAGCTTTCATTATTTCTCTTTGCCAACCGCTGCAAATATACAGCCACCTAGTCTGATGCATCTACCCAACACCTCTTCTACCAAAGTAGGACCAGACACAAGGTCAATTTTAAAGCGTTTTTCTTGACCTATACCAGCTGCACTACTAAGATTAAAGAGCCCAGTCTGTCCTACTATTTTACGCATAGCTGGAGGCAGAAAGTTGCATTCATACCTTTTCCTAAGAAGTAGCTGTTAAAAGTTCGAGCTGCACTGATGAGAAGTAAACTTTGAAACACGTGTCGGTGGATGACCGATATATATATATATATATATATATATATATATATATATATATATCAACACATGTGAAAAAGTAGGATGTGACACAAGGTCAATTTCTTAAGCGGCGTTTAACAGGTTTGAATTCAGAGTTTTCCTTCTTGACTGGTTGACTAACCAAGGTTAATGAGCAGAGACAATTATTTACCCATAGCTGGAGGGAGAATAGTTGTATTCGTACCTTTTCCAAAAGAATGAGTGTTATGGGAAATGCAAACAGCCTCGTTCAGGATTTGAACTCGTCTCGTCGTGTCCATTTCATACGAAGGCAACCATTACACCATGCGCCTCCAACTTTTCCCCAATATAAAATATGCGAGGGCTTTAACCTAATCAATTGAATATCATCAAGTAATCTGAAAAGTGAGGTATACAAAGCGTTAGTGATGCAGGGATACTGTTCGTAAGGCTATTGGCAACACTGTTGTATTTGTTCTGCATGCACCTGCGCCTGGTCATGTCAAGCCCTAGCACCTATATGGCTTCCCCATCCCTGTTGCCCTTATGGCAAGCCCCAACCCTTTTTATCATATGGGTGCCGACGATCTAATATGTCCTGGGAATGACGTTAAAGTCTATCTGATGGTGAAGTTCCAGTTTTGGAGGTTTGGAGAATGTGGAACACTCCTTCATCATCATTGCTCCCAGGTCCACTCTGATCCTGACCCGTTAGGGTCCCATCTATGGATTAAATAGAAAAACATGAGTTTATAAACAAAATTTATTATCCATTAAGAATGGATTTATTTCAAAACCTTATTGGCATTAAATGACCCACTGAGTTTGATATGACGTAAACCAAACCAAACCAAACCAGCGCCTGTCCCCGCGTGCGCCTCGCTGCCACACTCAGTCTTGGCATGGCAGTCGTTTCTTGTCGAGCACTCGATTAACTCTATCGTCAATTGGGAAGTGGGATTTAAAATGTACCTGTTTAAAAAGGAGAGTAAGTTAGTTTCAGTATAAAGGAATCAATGAAGAATACATTAAAAAAAACTTATGCTCTCAATAATCATTTCATTTGATTTAAATGTATACGGTACATCTTTAAACAATTAATAATTTCTTTTTGTTTTTGCTTGAACACAAAATAATCAAATAGAAAAAAAGATTAAATAAAACGGATTTAAATATTTTTAAAATTAATTCTATCCCAATTTAATTTGGTAGTTATAAAAATATTTTGTGTAGCCTATAAAAATTAAGCCTTTACAATATACAATATTTATTTAAATTAGTATTAATATGATAGCAATAATGATATAAGTCCTTTAAGCTAATGATATAAGCTGTTTAAATGATACCACTCAATTACACACATGGGGTGTTACAAATTTACGAAATCCCAAGAAGAAAATCCCCTTAAATAAATCATCTTATCAAGATTTTTACTAAAAATGAAAAAGAGCTGGAAACCCTTGAACTAAGAAACTGAATCTCTTATTATAGCAACTCAAAATAATGCTATGAGAACCAATTATACCAAAGCGAAAATAGATAAGACCCAACAGAATAGCAAGTGTAGGATGTGTGGAGACAGAGATTAAGCTGTTTTCACATAATAAACGAATGAAGTAAACGGACAGAGAAAGAGTACAAGACCAGATACGACTGAGTCGGAAAAGTTATCTTAAATTGTGCAAGAAAATTAACTTTGACCAGACAACAAAATGGAATATACACAAACCAGAATCCGTCCTAAAGAATGAGATATAAAATTCTCTGAGATTTAGAGATACAAACGGATCACCTTATCCCGACTAGAAGACCTGGACCTTTGCTAATTAACAAGAAAAAATACCTTGTTATTCAGTGGATTTTACCGTTCCGTCGGACCACAGCGTAAAAGTGAATTAAAACGAGAAGATAGCCAAATACATGAACATTCCCAGAGAATTAAAAAGAACGTCGTACGTGAGAGTGATTTACGGCATATCAACCTCGGTGGCTCATTTAATGCCACACAACGAGGTTGACCTTGTAGAAACAGGCCCAGAGAATTTTAAAAACGGAAAACTAATCGATTAAACTAGTAAAAGTGACAGATTACCAGTCATAGATTGGAACCTTTGGAACGATCTCAAAGAATCTGTAAAAGAGACTAGGAGAAATAGATATTTGGAAAATGGTTGCGACCGGCCTTATAACTGCAGTGTTGACTAGAATGCTGAGAAGGGTCCTGAAAAGCTGAGGAGAATTGTTATCATTTACACGAAATCTCCCTTTGATAAAGAGCTGCCATGAAGCCTTCTGTAGATAGGAGGACTTGTAGCACAATTGGTTGTTAGGGGTCAAATATTTGGGTTCCCCGTGTCACATCCTTAACTTCTTCAAATTATCTATGTTTTTGAGATTACCATTTCCCATCATTATTTGTCGATAATAAGTCACAAAGGGGTTTAGTCAAGGCGTGGTGTGAATGTTTAAAGCAATTAAATAGTCACAGAAATCTGGTGAATTGCTTTATATCCTCAGGGAATTGTATCTGTATAATTGCTTCTAATTTTTTAGTCTGGTTTGATATCATTCTTTGAGACGATGTGGCCGAAGAAAGGTATGTCAGATGATTTTACGACAAACTTCCCAGGGTGAAATCTGCAGTTTCTTTCCCTTGCTCTAAGTAGTAGATATATGACTGCTTAGTCATGATTACTGCCGTCTTCTTTGAATCTATACACAATGATATTATCCCTTATGTAAAGGACGAAGTGCTTGTCGTTCTATTCAAACTTCTTCGTCCAGTCGTGTGTGTTTCCAGTGTAGCTAAGGCAATTGACTCTCAGAGAAAAAATATTTCCAGGGGAAAAATATGGAATGTTTTCTTTTTTTACGCAAATGAAAAACTCAGCCAATTAAACAATTTATAAGGGATGAATAATTATTCAAATTATTATTATTTCCTTTTTTTACATATTTTTCCCTTGGAAATTTTTTTTCCTTGGAGATTCAATTGCCTTAGCTACTCTGGAAATACACGATTGGGCGAAGGAGTTTGAATAAATCGACAGACGCTTCGGGACAAGGACATTTATATATCGCCAATGTTCTCTTCCATAGCTCGCTGAAATTCGTCCTGGACATATTTAATCCCCATGGGAAACCTGTTGAACATATCCCTTCCATATAGAGTTATGAAGGTTTTGAGCTTTATAGACGGTTTATCCTGGTTCAAATGCCAGTATCGTGATTTAATGTCAACAATTAAGAACAATCTGCTCTGTGTAGTTGGGATATGACATCCTCAAATGTTGGGGTGACAAGATAGGGTCGGTGTATTGCGTTGTTCAGGTCTCCAGGGTTTAGACATAGTCTGACTAAACGGTTGGCCTTAGACAAACATAGAAATGAATTAACCAATGGTGTTCATTCAGCCACTAGAGATATGAAGTCTTAGTTCTTTAGGGAGTCCTGCTCCTCTGCTTTGAAAGTTTACTTGAGAGCTATTTGGATTCATAGAGGCTTAAGAGATTAGCGCTAAAGAACTTAACTCATACAACATACATACATTATATATATATATATATATATATATATATATACCAACATGTGTATGTGCTACATATGGCATCTTAAGCATCAGATTATTCAACGGACCTGTGATTAATGTTTGACCATTCACTTTAACCTTTCCTATTGGTTTCATTTACACAAAAATCACATCACCTTGTGTTGGTACTAAGATAGTTGCTTGTTTTCGTAAGTAGTGTTCATTTTGGCCGTTTTCTTCACGACACACCACAACCAGCATAGAACCGAAATTCTAAACTCTCTTTAATTGTAGTTGCCTTGTTCTTATAAAGTTTTTTTTTTTGTAAAATATAAATACTAAAACGTTATTGAAAAAAAAAACAATTTTTCTCTGTCAGATATTTTTAATGTATTTAGTATTCTACAAATATTTTAATTTTCAGTTTAAATGTATAATTTATGTAACTTTTCTTAGTGAATTTCCTTATTTTAAAAGAATTATTAGTTTTATTAAATTATTAATTTTATTAAAATATAAAAAAATTTAAAAATCTATATCAATAAGTGGGAAGAGTTTATTTTTATTTGTCTTCTCTAGATGGCTAAAAGTAAGTATTGGGAAAAGTATGTACTATCCAACTCATTCGCCAGGGGTTGGATATGACACAAGGTCACAAGTATAGGTCATCCAACGAGAATCGGCATACGGTGAAAACACCGGTTCCCGCTAGATCACCGTAGTTAAGCTGCGATGAGTCTGTTCAATATTTACATGGGTGACTATTTACATGGGTGACTATTTTAGCGATAGCAGGTACTGTAAATAATCACATATTCAAAATGACTTGATTCGGTATTAAATTACACGAAAAGGGGTAATATACTGTACAAGACATGAATCAACGAACCAACCAACCAACGATGATCGAAATCGCTGTTCAGTAGTATTGTGGGACTAGCTTGTTAACCATTACAGCAGAATGGGAAGTGCGGATTCAACTATCTCCCCCAGTAAATATTAAGGCAGAATGGTTTCTTTAACTCTGGTATGACAACCGGTCTAGGAGAAGTAAATTTCTTGATTCAAATTTGTATTATTCCGCTTAAAATTTGACCCTGTGTCACCTCCTCCTCGTCGCGGACGGATTAGGTAAATGCATATGTGTGTGTGTGTGTGTGTGTGTGTGTGTGTGTGTGTGCGTTAGTATATGTGCATGTGTTTCTGAGTGTCTATGTGCCATTTTATTTTTGGTCACATTCTGTAGAATTTGGGAACAAATAATACCTAATACTATCGATTTTTATTGTATAATGTTCAATTAGAAATGATAAAATCATGTTAGCTTTGGTTTTGAAAAAAAATAGGATTTCATTTAAAATGTTAGTGGTGTATTTATTAATATCAATTCGGTACCAAAATGATAAGTTAACTAAAGATAACTAGCTGTAGATCGCCAGTCAACTGAAAACGAAATTACTTTCAACATCTACGCTCATTTGACATAATACAAAAATCTTAATCATTAAATGACAATAAATGTCTATATTTTGTACATAACCATCAGAAGGCGTTCCTGTTTGTTTTATTTGACCCCATGACATCTTTTGGT
>CM042159.1:336204-433704 GCA_023376005.1 Doryteuthis pealeii | reverse complement strand
ACCATTCTATATCTTTCCGTGTTATCGAAAAATATAATCGTTTCCTCTTCGTAAATCGCAAATATGTCCTGTCGACTTCACAAAGATATTTCTTGTAAATTGATATTAGATAAAAGCTTGAGCCGCTAAATAATTTAAAAGAAACTATAACTAAATCCCAAGGGAAGAAAAGTTACAAATTATACATATGTTTTTAATTTGAAACATTTTGGTTAAATAATTTCTTTAAATTTTAACAGCAGAATTTCGTATTTCAATCCGGAGATAAAATATTTGTTCGTTATTAAATCTGGTTAGTTTTTTTCTCCAATTTGGCCACAATTTAGGACCTATATTGCAGAGTATTAGATCCCCTAAAAAGGGAATGTCATGTATATGAAACTAAACTGCATTTGGGGCCAATTCACATACCTAGGTAGTAATATCTCATCTACAGAAAGCGTTGTTAATACACGAATAGGAAAGGCATGGTCGGACACAAACAAATTATCAGTCATATGGAAATCCGATCTCACTGAAGTTAAAGCGACAATTCTTCCATGTTGTGGTTATATCCGTACTGTTGTATGGCTGCACTACTTGGACCCTAACGAAGCGCCTTGAGAAAAGCAAAATGGGAGCGGCATAAGAATGCTGCGCGCGGTCTTGAACAAATCAAGGAAACAGCACCCCACAAGGAAACAGCTGTACGGCTACCTGCCCCCTATCTCACAAACTATCCAAGTTAGATGGACAAGGCATGCTGGACACTGCTGGAGAAACAAGGACGAACTTATAAGCGACGTTCTCTTATGGAAGCCAACACATGGACATGCTAATGTGGGCCGCCCACCAAGGACCTACATTGACAAACTATCCGAGGATGCTGAATGCTGTGCAGAGGACCTACCTGGAACAATGAGTGATAAGGAGGGTTGGCGAGAGATTGTCATGGATATCCGTGCTAATTGCATGACATGATGATGATGATGATGATGATGATATTGCAGAGTATTAGACTCCCTAAAAAGGGGATGTCATGTATATGAAACTAAACTGCATCCGGTGGTAAGACTCTAATTTTGAAGGTCTGTGTGTAGAGTCAATCTTCGTTGACATTACTTCCATGTCCACTCTGACCCGGGGTGATTGTAACTTTTAGGTTCCCATTTATTGGTTAAATAATTAAGTGGTTCACAACCGGGAGCTATATGGCCCCCGAGGACCATGTAACTTTTGAGGGTGCGTACGTATTTAAGTACATATTTAATGTCGGTACGAGCCATACTGCGAGGGAGTCTATCTCATTTTCACTAGCGCTAGACCAAGGAGATTATTTCAGCGTCTGAGGTGGAGCGTCACACCTACCATCAGCTCCTTACTTTACCGCACAGATCCCTGTGCTACTCATATGCTGAGTTGGCGAGGGCGGGTATTCAACTAGGAACCTTGTAGTTTCTAACCGAACGCTCTACCGACTGAGCTAACCCGGCCCCTTAAAAACTAACAAAATTAAACATTCATAGAATTGATTTTGATATGTTGGAGAATAAAACAAGTAACCATATATTAAGTAAACCATTATTTCTTAGTGATATATAGTACACACTGCAGGATTTAAAACACGCTAATTACGTGGACTGATTTGAGGCAAATCTAATTCAGATTTTCATAGAGACATCGTTAGTAAATAAGATTTATTCAATGTACTAATTATTTTGACTATAATATAAATTAAATACTCTTTGGTAAACGTACGCAATTCCTTAGGGTATTGTGACGTAGTTTTTTCTTACAGACAGACATAGAGATAATCTCTATTATAATAAGATCAGATAGGAATACTTTATACCATATATATATATATATATATATATATATATATATATATAACCCCTCTGCATGAGCAGGATGTGACACAAGGTAATTTCTTAAGCGGAGTTTAACACATTTGAATTCAGAGTTTTCCTTCTCCTAGACTGGTTACCTAGCCAAAGTTCAAGAGCCCAATCCGCCCTACTATTTTCCCATAGCTGGAGAGTAGTTGGATTCATACCTTTGCCAAGGGTATTAGAGCTATGTGAAATGCAAACAGCTTCGTTCAGATTTGAACTCGGGTCGACACCACGCACCTCCAAAATACTATAATACTTTATAAGTGTGTGCAAATGATTAGTAAGACATCAGAATCCTCTTCTTTGTCGGACGGATAACTTTTCAGCATCGGTGTTGTGTGAAATGGGAATAAATATGTATCTTCCGGTGAGACTTTTATTTATTTGGCCGATTAAGTAAGGAGTCGACCATGAAAGACCAGCGCCAGGGATGTCCAAGTGCTGTTTGAAGATATTTGTTTATTCCGACTTTGAACTGTCTACTTTAAAGATTGGGTATAACTTGCAAATCGTCATCAAATTAAAAGGAAACTGATTTTGGTGGTGATCCATAACAGTTTAACTACAGTGTATGAACTTTTTTGCGAATTGGGTTACGGTTTAGGGGTTTGGGGATTAAGGTTGTTTTTAATTACGTATTGCTTTCAAAAATAAAACCAAATTACTATACATTTAATGTTGAAAAATATTTTTTTAAACCAAGTTTAACTGAAATTATACATTCCAATACTAACACAAACAACTGAGACTAATGTGTCTACCGTTGGATTCAATAATTAATTTCAGTGGTTAATTGAATATATATTAATTTGGGGGTTTTGTTGTTGTTTTTTAAGCAATACATAATTAAAAACAACCTTAATCCCCAAACCCCTAAACCCAATTTGCAAAAAAGTTAATTCATACACTGTAGTTAAACTGTCATGAAACACCAACAAATAAGTTTCCGTTTTAATTTTGGACGACGATTTGCAAGTTTAATCAAAGATTGGATATTATTCATTTGAAATAGAACTTTGGGATTGAAAGCAACACGGGGTGAGTCCCCGTGGCGTAGTGACTAACGTACTGGACTGCAACATAAGTATTATTTTGATTTTTCAGATTGTTGTTCTAATATTTATCATGATTAGTATTATCGGGATTATTCGGACTTTTGTCCTCAACTTCATTGTTATCTGTACAACGTTTCAGTCGATGTGCCCTCTGGCCTTCTTCAGAAATTTTATTCGGACTCGGGAACTTTCTCGGACTCGGGAACCTTCTTGTCGTAATCAGGAGCCATAACGGAACTTTGAACCTAACCCCTTATTCCGTTCACGGGGTATCCTATTCTCATGCCGCTAACCATAGTTGGGGTACAGGTGTTAAGCTGTGTTAATTATTATTTTATATATAAGTGAATATGTAGATATTCTAGGCATAACAAGACATTAGATTTATAAGTTCCCAAAATTTACACTGAATTGTCCAATTGGACATATAGCGTAGTGGATAAAGGAGTTAGGTTAAAACAGTTTTAAGTGACAGTTATCTCTAGACTGTATGTTCAATTCTGGACAGGAGCAGCCGTAATATAGTAACAGAAATAAACACAGCTTAACACGAGCATTTTCAATTATTCAACCTGGAAAATCATTTTGAATAGTTTGTCTGTTGAGCAAAGAAGACGTTGAAGAATTTACAAAGATCTCATTCAAATAATGACGTCAAGATCTTTTAAGTAAGTGGATGCTTTCTGAAACAATTTAGGGAAACCTCAGATTTCATTTTCTGTTTTTCTCGAATCACTCTATTTCCTTTCGATGCTGCTCGAACAATTAAATAATTTCGATTTTAAGAGGTTTTCCATAATGTGAATCGCTCTCACTATATACCCAGCCATATCTAAAATAAAGAACTCTCTGGAATGTGTGTGCTGAATGATAAGGGAACAATTTTGAATAAAAACAACGTTTCATTAATTGTTCATTTGTGTCTTGGTAAATACAGCTTTAGACTCAATACTTTTTGAATATACATAGTATCTAAAAGAACATTCAAATTTCATTAATTGTTTATTTTTGTCTTTGTAAATACAGATTCAGTCTCGATACTTTTTCAACATAGCACTTATTTTAAGGAAAAGAATGTGTTATTCATTGTTCATCTGTATCTTGGTAAATACAGCCCCAATTTTGACACATGTTCCATACACCTTGTATTTTGGTGAAAATAACCATACAACTTTAGTCACGATACGGTTTTTAACACACCACGTTTTTTCATGGAAAATGGCGTTTTATTCATTGATGATTTGTGTATTCTATTTTTTGTATTTGTATATCTGTGTATTTGGTTTTGTATTTTGGCGAGAAAGAACCTTTCATTGTTGAATTGTGTCTTGGTAAATACAGCTTCAGTCTCGATACTTTTTCAACACGCCTCGTTTTTCTTTAGTAAATGATCGTTTCATTCATTTTTCATTCATTTTTCATTTGTATCTTGCAAAATATCATTTCACTCTTGATACATTTTTCACATACTTTGTATTTTGACGGAAATGAACATCCAGCTTTAGTCACGACACGTTTTTAACACACCACCATTTTTCATGGATATAGACGTTTTATTCATTGTTGGTGTGTATATTTAATTTTGTGGATTTATATATGATGTAATGAATATGTAAATACTTTGGTACCCCCTCACTATAATCTGATTGGACAGTGTCATGTATAAATAGTCGACACTGTGTTGGTACAGGCACCGAGACCTATACTTATACCTACCCCTACCCCTACACCTACAATCTAATCTTACTCGCTAGACTACACCACGACTGCTCGGAAGACGTATGCTATTTGACGCACCAGCTACTACTGCGATAATATACCAAATACAAACTTCAGAATATATCCCTTAACCCGGATATATCAATATATTTGTGTATTTGGTTTTGTATTTTGGCGAAAATAAACCTTTCATTGTTTATTTGTGTATGGGTAAATACAGCTTCAATCTTGATACTTTATTAACACAGTATCTTAAAAAAATTAACGTTTCATTCATCTTTTATTTCTGTCTTAGTAAATACAACTATGACTGATATTCTTGTATTTAATCAGGGGGTCAGTCAGTAAACTCCCTATCATCAGGTGCAGTTAAACGCATCACGTGGACGAATTAACACAGTTAACTAATACGAGATAATCCCCTACCATCGACAGCTGATTTAGCATAGATGGTCAACCCTCAAGGATTTGAAAAATGATTCGCTTGCTGGTTGGTTGGTTGGTTGGGTGGTTGGTTGGTTGGTTAGATTTTAAGGCATGTCAACACTTGTTGAGTTATTTTATGCCGAAGATATTTTGTTTTGTTCATTCTTGATGGGTATTCCATTTTTTTAAAAACTCAGCGAAGACCAAACTTCGATAAAATCCATCGGCTATTTTTGTCTGAAAGTGGATTAAAAATCTTTCCGTCCCATATTTTATGAAAGTCTAAATAAAGATATGAGGGTATAAATCAATGATATATTAAAAAAAATATTCTAATAAATAATTAAATAATAAAACAAGTTAATAAAGAATAAAACAAAAGACAAATAAAAAAAATACAAACAATAATAATGTACGGAAAGATAGACAAATTCCTGGACCTTGTCAGAGAAGTGAAAAAGTTGTGGAATATGAGGGTGAAAGTGATACCAATTGTAGTTGGTGTACTAGGAACGGTCCCAAAAAGCTTAGGGAAAAGACTGGAGGAACTGGAAATCAGAGGAAGAATTGAGACCATCCAGACAACTGCATTGCTGCAATCGGCTAGAATACTCAGAAGAGACCTGGATACCTGAGAAGACTTGTTGTCACTCAGACTCCAGTGAAATACCATCAGCTAACACTGATGTGAAAAACTCAAAAGGAGTGAAATAATAATAATAATAATAATAATAATAATAATAATAATAATAATCGTGAAAACAAAAATGGAAGAAAAACAATTACCGTACATACTCGTGTATAGGTCGACCATCCAAAACCTAATTTTCTGATGAAAACATTGGTTCCAATCTATGTACAAATAACAACTTTGTAAGGTTGAAATTTGAACAGACCATCGGTTAAAAAAAAATTAAAATAAAAAAAAATGGACAAATATCTGGACCTTGCCAGAGAACTGAAAAAGTTATGGAATATGAAAGTCAAAGTGATACCAATTGTAGTTGGTGCACTTGGATCGGTCCCAAAAGGATTAGAAAAGGGTTTGGAAAGTTTGGAAATCAGAGGAAGCATTGAAACCATTCAGAACACTGCACTGCTGCAATCTGACAGAATACTCAGAAGAGTCCTGGAGACCTGAGGGGACTTGCTGTCACCCAGACTCCAGTGAAAGACCATCAGATAATGCTGATGTGAAAACTCAAAAGGAGTAAATAATAATAATAATAATAATAATAATAATAATAATAATAATAATAATAATAATACAACGTAAAAACAAGAATATATAAAGAATAAAAGATAATAAAACAAATATGTAGAAAAATGACTTTTATTAATGTATATATGAATATAGATAAGAGATTTATTTTTAGCCTTTTAAATTCCGGCCAACGCCGGGTAGCTCTGCTAGTTGATGATAAAAAAAAACGGCAGCAATAATTTTCTCTACATTAACCAGTTGACGATTACAACCTCTTCAAAAAGCCCATTGAGGGGGCATTAACCTCGTTTAGGGAACCATTAATGGGGATTCTAATGGTAGAGTCCTACTAGAGATAATCGGGATCGGGACAAAGTTCCTTTTAAGTTCAAGTGTTTGTAGAAGTTTATTTAGATTAGTTGGGTACAAGGTTTAAATAAAGAGTCACTGAACTCGTTACACGAATGATGTTTTTGTTTGGTTTGGTTTGTATTATTTAACGGCATATCAACACCTTGTGGATTATTAAATGCCAACATTTGTTTTATTTTTAAATGTTTGATTAAAATCATAATTATTTACATTTGGTTTCGTTTGGTTTACAAACGTTTTATAAAAATCATAGTTATCAATATTTGGTTTTCCTTGGTTTCGTTGTTTAATGGCATATAAACTCCTTATGGAATATTTAGATCCGACATTTACTTCACTTCTAAGTGTTTCATCATAGAAATAACTGTTTTTATTTGAAACGTTCAATTGCACCAGTTTTTTGGATCACAGATTTTATATTTGTTTTTAATAATATTTTTCCATGCAGTTATATGGTTTCAACTATTCGTATCTTATACAAATAATTTGCACACAGTTATATGTTATTAAGTATTCTTATCTATTACAAATAATTTTACACAGTTAAGTATTAAGTATTCCTATCTAATACAAATAATTTGCACATCGTAATATAATTTCAAGTATTCCTATTTAATACAAATAATTTGCACATAGTTATATGGTATCAAATATTGTCTACCTAATACAAATAATTTACACACAATTATATTGTTTCAAGTATTCCTACATACAAATAATTTGCACATAGTCATATGGTATTAAGTATTTCTATCTAATACAGTATTTCTATCTAATACAGACAATTTGCACACAGTTATGGTATTAAGTATTCTTATCTAATCTATTAATAATGGAGATTGTCTATATTTCTGTCTGTAACAAAAACTACGTCATAGCTCTACGTCACAATATTCTTATGCTATATACACCCAAAATTTGAATAAGCAATTTTAAAATAGTTTTTTTACTCTCGTCCCTTTTTTTTACAGTAACAAGAAGTTAACTAAAAAGTTTACAAATAAATAAATACTTAAGATTTTGTGGAAAATTGATGTGGAAAATATTCAAAATAATTATTTGATTATTACATGCACGCAACATTTTATTTGAGAGGGACGGGGCTCAGTTTTCATTTCAAATTGTTTTATTTTTATTTTTTTGCTCCTTTAATAAATATGAGGATTTGTCTTACTTATGATACAAACCTCTGACATTGATTTTTTAACTCCCACCCTCCCAGGCAATGTCTTTCAAAAATTATTTTTTACGACGACCGGAGGGTGTTTTATTTTGCTAGTAATAATAATTTGCTTACAGTTAAATGGTATCAAGTATTATCACTCTGTCTACTTTACTTTATTTGGCATTGACTTACTAGTCTTATTTTATAATAATAATAATAATAATAATTTTTCATGACAGTTATATTTTTCAAATACTGGTAATTTTCAAAGATATTTATTTAACCTATAGATGATACCCTAACAGGTACCACCACTCCATATCAAACTGAACTTATAAATATTGGCAACAAAGGGATAGTCTTAAACTTCTTAGAGCTCCAGAACCGGAGCCTCACCACCGGATGCAGTTTAGTATCATAACCAGGATTCTATCCCCTTCAGCGGATATTGTCGGCGTTATTCTAAGTCCCGCTGACAGGGTGTTAATGAGGCCCAGTAGACAACGTTTAAACTGAGGCGCTTTAATTTCAAAATAAGTCGGAGACTTAAGATTTTCGAGGTTAAGCAGGGATGAAATCACATCAGATTTGAAAAAAAGATTAGGAACATATGACACCGCGTTAACCAGTTCCTCTTATTCAGTCTCATTTTACAAGAGTTTAACCCTTTCAGTAAAGTCGAATTTGCCGTGTGGAGTCCGACTATAGTAGAAATCCTGTTGCCATGCCCTATCCGAATGGAATAGAATTTTTAGCAATGAGCAAATGTAGTCGAATTCTAAGTAATATCTTTTGGGCAAATGTAGTCAAACTCTCAGCAATGTATCGTGTAAAAATGTAGTCGAATTCTTAGCAATATTCCGTGTGCAAATTTAGTCGAATTCTCAGCAATATTCCGTGTGCGAATGTAATCGAATTTCTAACAACGTTCTGTTTGTGTGTGTAGATTTTCTACTAACCAAGGAATTTGGCAGAGGTGTTTCTGGTTATACTGCCTGAAACTTATTTACAATATTTTTCGTTCTGATTATTACTTCATAGAAGAAATTATGCGGGATTCAAACTCCGAATTGATTTCAATTACCGACGGCAAAGTTGATTTCGATGGGACCTAACAAGTATTACCAATTTGTGTTTGAGGGGACTTTGGAGAAATGACAACGAATATAATGACGTATGGAGTTACTCCTTCTTTGCAATTACTCCCACACATACACGCCAAATAAGGGACCCTTGGTAGATATTTACCCAGCCTGTTACCCATGGGTAGGATGGGACATAAGGTAGTGAGTAGAGGCATACAGTGAGGATCGAACTCGCTATTCAGTAGAAATGGATCTGTGAGACTATCTTGCTAACGGTTACACCAGATTGGGAAAGATGAGGCGCTAGTTAGTTTTACGGGTTGGTTATGATAGGAAGTAAGTGGCCGTATAGCTGCTGTTTTGGGGGTTGTTATTTCCAGGATTTGTTCAAAATACAGGTTACTTGTGTAGTTCCCATCTGCCTTTTCTCCAAATCCTTCAGGTGGTGGGAGAGCTGCTGTGAGCGGTTTAAAGTTGGCAAAGATTTAAGTATCTGTTGCCCCTTGGGGTGATCCAGAGTGTATCGGTCTCTGGACCTGTTAAGTAATGTGAACAGCGTTGATCCTAGGGGGCTATCCCTTAGACAATACCCGCCCCCTTGATTTAAAGGGGCAGGGCTGGGTTTATTGCCCAGTGCCTGAGGACCCCCCCCCTTGAGGGTGAATGCCGACGGGGTCAACGCATTTTTTGCACCTACTATCTGATGAGCTTCGGTTCGTGGGTGAGCCTATATCAAAAGACCTTGTGTCACACGTGGGATGAACGGTAAATACATACTGTTCCAATTTATTATTATTAATGTTCAAAAAGATATATTCATGGTGACCGTTCCAAAGATTCCAAATACAATTGGTTTGACTTTCACCCTCATATCTCATATATTTTTTTTCATTTCTTATTGAATTGGAATAGTTACTTAAAACCGTATAGTTGCTGGGGAAAAAAAAAGGCTGAAATCGACGTTGAATAACCCAACAAGGGTTGACATGCCGTAAAAGCAATCAATCAACAGAACTACAGAACTGGAGCCTCAATACTGTATAGAGTTTAGTTTTATGTCCAGGACCTCCTTTTTTTTTATAGTAGATGCAATCGGTGTATTATCGGACAGAGCGGCCAGATAAAGAAATTTGAGAAATCCAGACTAGTTATCAGGTGAGAAAGAGTCATGGGAATCCGTGCTGACATCGCGACTTGATGATGATGATGATGATGATGATGATTCGTGCTAAACGTTCTGTTTTAAATAATCTCAAATTTTAACAACTCAAAATTTAATGTTTAATGTTTAAACGTCTTTTCTTTCTCCAGTGAATGACATTTGTTTAGCTTAAAAGAAGAAAAACATTAAACATAGAATTTTGAGTTGTTTTTTTTTATACGCTGATAAAATTTAATATCATTAGAAAAAGAACCGGTTGGTTGGTTGGTTGGTTGGTTGGTTGGATTTTACGGCATCTCAACCCTACTACCATCTTAGGAATAATATCGATGAAGAAGGATCCCTTTTTTTATAGTAGATGCTATTGGTGTATTATTCGACAGGGCGGCCAGATAAAGAAATTAAGAAATCCAGACAGCAATTCAGATTAAGAAAACCCTCACTTATCGGGTTGAAGTCATAGCATGTGTTTCGATAATTGACAAAAGCTGATTCCCCCACCCCCTATTTTTCAGCCCCATTAGCGTATTTTCAGGGGCTACTTTTTGGGTGGAGGGGGAGGGGACTGAGTGTTAAGACCGGAAATGGTTAATCATCTTCTTCCGGAAATCCGTAAACGCTATAAACGAACTAACTATAGTAAACGCTCGAAGTAATTACGGCGACAGGAAAGAATGCACGCACGAATGATACAGAATTCATCGGTCGACGGGGGGTCGCCTTCCCAGATAGGACGCATTCGTGTTCCTCTCAGACACTTGTGCTGCCACATTCTCAATACAAGCCGGTAGTGGGGTGTCACAATGTCCCTTCTCAAATGTTAAAGTATCCGTGTCATTAACTCAGATAGTTTCTCCGGGATTAGCATCTAAGGGATCCACTAGTGGGGAAAGCCGTTCGCTGGTGATTTTAGATTTGAAGGTGTTAGCGTAACGATCGTCACGACTGAACGGGTGTTCAGCCAAAAGGAGGAGGAAGTTCAGACCCGAGGAAAGGTTTGTTGTTTACTTCTGATCTCATCGGCAGACTTTATTTGTGGGTCTTAAATTGTCAGTGAGTATTACGTTCTTTGATGATGGGTGATGTAGGTGTGGCCTATGTGAAGGCGAGTCAGCACAACCTGTTCTCTTCTATTTTTGTTGTATTTTAAGTTCAATTCTCCAATGGTAAGTTTAACAGAACTAGATTAAGTTACCTCATCAAGTACCAAGACTAGCATAGGACCACTCCATCGCCTCTTACCCATGCCTTTGATAACATCAGTGTTATTGAGGGGGGATAGGTATTGCATGTGCAACTGTCAGTTTTACCATAAAACTTTACCAATGTCTGTCCCAAGATCTGGACACAGTTGCATGTGTCTTGCTGCAATGAGTGATGCGAATACTTCAAAGACTGCATAAAATATTCCTATTAAGTCCTTAACTCTAACGTTAATTCTTGACAGCTGATTTGTTTTTGTTTTTTTTGTTTTTGCTTTTTTAGGCAGAAAATGACGAAAGCATGTCGTGGGTGAAACAATAACGTCAGTGCTGGAAAGAAAATCCGAAATCTTGTCATTTTATAGCGAATTAAAATTGGTTGGGTGATTTTATGGATTTACTATAAACATGCATTGGTCAATGATTTTTACTATAAACATGCATTGCCCAAATATTTTTACAATAAAAATACATTGGACATGTTTTCTTACTATGAAAATGCGTTGGAAATAATTTTTACTATAAAAATGCATTGGAAATCTTAAACAGAGTAGGTATTTATCCAACTCGTTCCCCACGTAGGAGTTTATAGAAGAACGTCGCTTATGAGTTCGTCCTTACATTTCCAGCATCGTTAACTCGATAGGAGGTTGTTGCTCCAGTGCTTTAGCCGCTACACCACTGGAACCCCAACGAGTCCATAGGCGAATGTCGCTTATGAGTTCGTCCTTACTTTTCCAGCAGCGCTTAGCATATCTTACTTGGATACTTAACACGATAGGGGGTTAGTGGTCATACAACTGCACTCCAACGCTTTAGCCACTACACCACGGGAAGCCCACCGAGTCCATAGGATTAGGTAACCAGTTCTGGAGAAGAAAAACTCTGCATTTAAACCAACTGTACTCCGCATAAAAATTTGACGTGTCACATCCTGCCGTGGTAGAGGGGCTGGGCAAATACATACTCATATAGACACGCTTGCACCGACAACTGCATGCATTATTGTTTGTATATATGTGCATGCAGGGATAGAGGAGTTTATAGTTGTGCATAGGTCTCATAGCGTTCAACCATAGTGGCCTTGTGCCCGACTTAGCCTTAATCATTTGCGATTTGTAATTCGGGAATTTTATAACATTGTAAAGAACCCATTACGACGCATTAAATGGCTGCATATGCAGCGTCTCATGCATTTTAAATAAGGCAACAAGCTAGGTTAATGTCGCCATGCACTTAAAGCCGATATGTTTGTTTATGCTCAGATGTGCACAGCGAAATCGACCGTCGCTAAATAAAACAACGTATCTTGTCATAAAGTTTATGCTAAAGATGCACTCTTTTTTTTATTGTTTGTTCGTTTGTTTTTTTGTTTTTTTTTCTTTTGTTTTTTGTTTTTTTGTTTGTTTGTTTTGTTGGATTCTTGCTCTTTTTTTTTGTTATGCTTTTTCATTTTTGCTTTTCATTTTTTGCTTTTTTTAACTTTTTTTTGCTTGTGTTTGCTTTTGTTTTTTGTCTTTTGTTGTTTTGTTTTTTCGTGGGGAAAAAGACAGCGACGAGGACGTGTTTGTGAATATTTATTTTCACCGGGTAATCTTATCAGGGCGTTATTTTTGTCCCTGTCTCGTTGCGCATAAAAATATTAAAAACTATAAAATAACCAAGAAATCTTGAAGAGCATTTTAATTTCAATATGTGTGTTGTTGTTGTTGTTGTTGTTGTTGTTGGAGGTGGTGGAGTTTTGGGAATTTCGATTATATAACAAAAAATTGGATCCAGTCTTAAAGGGCTTTTATCGATCTATCCATTTATATCAGTCTATACATATCGATATATATCACAACTGGTCTGTTCATATATATCTATCTATGTATCTATCTCGGTTTGTTCATACATATCTATCCATCTATCAATCTCAATCTGCTCGTATCTATCTATACATATATTGTTCTCAGTGTGTTCCTATATATATATATATATATATATATATATATATATATATATATATATAGTTTGATCTAAACGAATGTACTCTAAAATCTTCCGACTGCAGTTTTTTCGCCGTAGCGCGAATCTTCAGGGTTTCTAAAAAAAATGAAGATTCAGATTTTAAGAAAAGCAGCAAGGCAAATGCTTCAAACATCGCAAAAAATTCAGGAAAATTTATATATATATATATATATATATATATATATATATATATATATATATATATATATATCGACAGCAAGATATTATTTAAACAGATTTAGTTAAATTACACTGAATACGTCTTCTTAATAATTTTCAGTTGCTTCTATTCAAGTCATAGATTTTATGCTGTTTTAGATATATTCTCAACTAGTTGTATGTTCCCGACCTTGGCAGGGTTATAAGGTATCCGATCGACGATAGTGATGTAATAAATTTGTGAACAACAGCAAGCTATTATTAATGAGTTCGATTCTGATGTCTCCCGTGGTGTAATAATTACCCAACTAGACTGGCAGACCATTTCTAGTGAGTTCGAGCCTCACTTGGCGTCTCATACAACCGGCCTTGTGTCGGAAATAAACAAAGCTTAGTAAACAACTAATGGGATTCTGAGTACCCCTTCCTTCTGGTTTGGTTGGGTTCCTATGTTTAATGACATATCAACCTTCGTGGGTCATTTAATACCAGAGCCATTCTTGTAGAACAGTAATAATAGTATCATTTAACCCATAGCTGGGATGATGAAGCCGGTTCATACCATTCCCAAGAGTATTAGTCCAAAAGTGAACGTAATAACACGACTGGAGTTCGAACTCGCTTACTACGATGTCGCAGTCCAGCACACTAACCACTACGCCTCGGGGTCTCCCTTTCAATAAAGGAGTAACTTTAAGGAGTCTCACAACTGACCTATAGAAACGTTTTTTTGGGGGGTTGGGGGTAGCGGGTTGCCTAATGGCAAGATTGCTTCGGTATTTATTCAATGCCAAATTTAATGTTTCCAAATGAGTTTTAGAGCTGTCCTACTCCTAAAAATTGGTTTATAAAAGTATTTTTGTCCACGAAATCCAAAGATGCTATCAAAAAAGTATGAAAGTTAACCAGTTTTAAATCATTAATGATTTCTGATTTGCAAAATTTTAACTGATGTTGTAGCTTTGATTCTGGGCAAACACCAAACTAACTAAGTTTCATGGTTATGCAATCCTCAGATGAGTCAAATGAGTCATAATGCTAAAAATTGTTTTTTTTTAAACTGTGGCTTGTTTAACGTTTATGTGACATGGATCGTGTCCACGTGATGTAATGTTATGACGTTAAATCTGTGTTTAAAAAAAGGATATATTTTAAGTGAGCACTCTCGTGCACTCACTCCAATTTTTTTTTTATTTATCTTAGAGTGAGCTCTATTTATCTTAGAGTGAGAAACTTTAAGTTATGAGATCAAATCATCCATAATGCCATTACTATTGATTATAAATCTGCTCTGCTTTATTAGCATTGAACACCTTTTTATACCAATACTTTTTTCATTTATTCTATATTCATTCTAGAATTATATATATATATATATATATATATATATATATATGTGTGTGTGTGTGTGTGTGTGTGTGTGTGTGTGTGTGTGTGTCGAAAACAGTAGTTGTAGTTCATGTGGAAACAAACAGGAGACATTAGTTTAAGTGCAGGATTATGAGCATGTGAAAAATAATGTGTTGTAGCTAAAAACTTGCTCTATTCAATGGTGATATTGTTCTCCTTGTATCTGTTGTAATTCATGTTGGAGAGATGAGCGGTTACATAACTTTTCTAAGAGTATGAAGTGAATGTAATCGTACGACTGGAGTTCGAACTCACTTACCATGATGTCGCAGTCCAGCACATTAGCCACTACGCTACGGGAATTCTTGTTTCTGATAAAAATGTATCGAGAATTGACATTGGCTCAATAAGACGTCTAAGCAGCGGTGCTCTTCCAATACGTGATCTACTGAAGATTTGGGATCTATTGATGTACTATTCATGGCATGTGATCTACTAGGAAAAAAGAAGACATGGTTAGGGTTAGGGTTAGGGTTAGGGTTTAGGGTTAGTTTAATGGGGAAATAATGGTTAGTTAATGGGTAGATCACATATTGGAATGTAAACAACTCGGTAGATCACATATTGGATTAGAAACCATTCGGTAGATCACATATTGGAAGAGCACCTAAGCAGCTATGTAGACGTCTACACATTGTCGCTCTATTATATCAATTGCCCAGGGTGCATGGTGCCATGGTTAACAAGCTGGACTTGCTAATAACATCTTATTATTATAATGGAGATTGTGTTTCTGATTGTATGTAACCGAAACTACCTCACCACCAACCTCACAATTCATTTAGTTATTTACATCATATTCTCAATGGTTAATAAATAATCATTATTTAATGTTAATTAGCATCTTATTTAACCATGTCTCTATTAAGGTCTAGCTGAGATAAATTTGCCTCAAAACATACCATATAATTAATGCGTTAAAATCCTGTTTAAAATCCTGTATGTAATATATCATTAAGAAATAAATGTTTACATAGTTTATGGTGTGAATGATTTGCATACTAGTAATTATTGTTATTACTTGTTATTATTGATTTCTAATATTATTGTTTAATTTCCAAACGTATTAAAAGCAATCTTATCTATAATTTTATATTGGAATCAATTAGAATATAGTTAAAATAAGAGTAATCTTTTTTGTGTCCTTATTTAATTCCATTAGTCTTTCTCATTCCATATAATATTTAATTATATTAAAACTTAAATACTTGTGTCCAAGGGGTGCATTTTTTTTTGGGGGGGGCTAGTAATCATAATTATTTTTACTGAGAATTCCATAACCATCACGTTAGCCACAACGTTACTGGGACTCACTCTTCCTTCTGGTCTTGTTTAAAACGAAGCCAAACTTAAGAAATAGACTGCTACTTCACAGCGACAAACTAGACTATATTTAGCAAGATAATTTCTCTTTTTTTAAATCTAGATTTTTAAAAACGAGAGAAAGAGAGAGGAAGAGAGAGGAGAGAGGAGAGAGGGAGAGTGAAAGGGAGAACATTTTATTGACAAAACTGTTTTTGATTAAATTTAAATTTTTGTCTCGGACTGGATACGTACTTGGTCGTTTACGTCAGTCGGGAGCACTAGAGAGAATGTGCAATTTGATTTTGTTCATAGCAACGGTATTCCCTCGAGTTGAAAGCATAATGCGAAAATGCACACGTGTAGGTGCTTATGTTGCGTGAAGAATCAGGATTCTGTTCCGTCTCTTGACAACGAGTAAAAGCTGTTACAATTTCAAGGGCTACGATTTAGAATACTAAGTCGTTTCTGAATAAGGTTACAAGAATTCAAAGAGTGTGAAACTGCAACGAAATACTATTCTAGTTGAACAAATGTGGTGTAAAGTCCGAAGATTAAACACTTGAATAGACAGACAGACAGACAGACAGACACACACACACACACACACACACACATATATATATATATATATAATATATTATATATATATATATATATATATATATATATATATTTCAAACTATAATAAAATTCTCTGAATATTTTTTTTATATTTCATATATTTAAACACATACACGCACACACACCCGTACACATACCCCCCATATATATATATATATATATATATATATATATATATATATATATGTGTGTGTGTGTGTGTGTGTGTGTGTGTGTGTGTGTGATATATATATATATATATATATATATATATATATATATATATATATATATATATGATGACTTTTTGGAACATCAGTGTTTTAGTTTTAAATTCAAATTATTTTCAGCTCCTCCCTCGATGAGTCCGGAGTAAAAACAAGCCCTGAAGATGATTTTTATAGATCGAATTATTTTTCAGTGTTGGCTATGAGTGTGATATAAAATATTTTCACTTTAACAGCATTGTGTGTTTTCATATCCTTTTATATATATATATATATATATATATATATAAGATTTTTGGATGTTTGTTTATTTAGAAACGTTGCTGGATAAAGTATATATTAAATTTTTACTTGAAGGCACTTACAACGCATGTATCGCATAAAATTCGATACTTTTTCTTATAGAAAATAAACTTGACAAGTGTAATCCCAGTAAAGGATGGCTCGATGTGTAGAATACCGTACAGACCGTTTCGACTTTATTAAGTCTCATCAGCGGTATATACTAACGATTTCCCTCCGACAGAAATCGAAACCGGGACTTCAGCAGACACAGTGAAACACTAGTGAAACACTTTTATCGCCTCGGCCACAGTACACAGCTGACCATCCTAGCGAAATTAAGCTTGTCAAGCGATACTACACGCCTCTACCATAATAGTTAAGGGGGCGTTATTGGGAGAATAATAACAACAAACAGACCGAATGCCCTTCGGCGAAGTGAATAAGATTTGTGGATGTTTGTTTATTTAGAAACGTTGCTGAATAAAGTATATATTAAATTTTTACTGGGATTACACTTGTCAAGTTCATTTTCTATAAGAAAAAGTATCGAATTTTATGCGATACATGCGTTGTAAGTGCCTTCAAGTAAAAATTTAATATATATATATATATATATATATATATATATATATATATTTCATGCATACACGGAGTGTTTCTTCTTCATTATTTGAATCTGTGTCTTTTCCCGTCGTCTAACGATCTTTCTCGTGTTTGGATCCAATACATTTTGTTATATTTATAAGTAAAACGTGTCCAATATCATTGATATACCATGCATATCAAAGTTAGAGTAGTGAAGATATGAAGTAAACGGCCTTTGGTAAATGAAACATTCTCACCTACAACAAATATATATAAAATAGTTTTAATTTTAATAATATCGTGTGGTATATCTAGACTTCGTTGAAGTGTGGTAACCTTAAAAAAACAGGTATTTGACGTGAGATGGTATTTTGTTGATTCTGTTTGCTTCTGTCGTTTTGTGACTGAAGTGGGGTAACCGTTGGCTTTTAGTATGGATATAAATTGTCTGGTGTGTGTGATCTGATCCTGCTTCCTGCTGCATTTGTCCCGAATACCTGTTTTTTTTAAAGGTTACCACACAACGAAAGTATAACCGCAGCAATACACAGGACGATTCGGAAGGAGGGCCTGAATATAGAACTTGCCCATTACGGACCATCACTTCGGAGACAACTCTCCAAAAACCGCCATAAGGAAACCATTAGTTGAACACTAGCGAGCTGCTTCATCCGCGACACAGGTATGTGCCACGAAGTGAATGTGGTATACCGCACACAATGTAACAAATGCAACCAATTTTACATAGGTAGCACTACTAGACCACTACACATTAGAGTCAAAGAACATTTACACACACATGCATCCACATTCTTCAAACACTTAATTAAATGCAACAACACAGAGAGAAATATAACAGTCAATATAGAGGCCTGGGAGAGAAGTATGGGTATTCTCCGAATTAAGGAGACCTTGCTAATAGCTAGATTACACACAGGGATCAATAACAGGACCGAACTCAGCGCAGAGTTCATAATACAATAAACCCACAACCAACGCGTACACGTAACTGTATATGCACACATGCACGAAACACATACCCACATGCACAATGGAGAATTATTAATGAAACAAATCTACAACGAGAAGACCAATGCGAAACACGCACCTACCTCTATAGCACAGAAAAAAAACACACACATAGAAACACACAAGCCATTGCACACTAGTTATTAACTAATAAGATTTACACTAGATATTGATGAATTTAACTATTTTACCTTTTTATCTAACACACACACATACACACACATACACACTTATGGACAAGGTGAATATGAAAGATTTTTAAAAAAATTGAATTAAATACAAATAAGAAAATAAACAAATAAATAATAATAATAATAATAATAATAATAATAATAATAAGAAGAAGAAGAAGAAGAAGAAGAAGAATGATTAAATGATTTATATTTCATCCAACACGAAATATTATACATCACCATGGCCACCAAACACAAATACGCTCTTTCATTCGCACATACACACGTGAATACGGTCATTCATAGGCACACACGCGCGTGGATACGGTCATAACGTCACAGTCTACACGCATTTTCATGCACATGCGCATGACAACATACGCACACATACAAACAAAAAAACGCATTCTCGTAAACATGCAACACGAGAATACAGTTATAAACAAAATACCATTTGTAACATTTTTTGTTACCTTATTATTTTTTCTTTACACCTGCATTGTGATAGCCTTCAAAATCAACCTCCAAACCAATATATATATATATATATATATATATATATATATATATATATACTTTTAACCGGATTTACGCCGGACCCCGTCAAGAAAAAAAACATAGCATTAATAAGGGCAGGAATTCGGGACGATGAAACGTTAAGAGAGCCGAACTCATAAATAATAAGATGCTTGCTAAAAGAATTTGACCGAACTTTTATTGCTAGTAAGAATGTGCATATCCATTTTTGAAAGATCACTGATTCTCCTTGATAATACATAAGAAACGGAACTATGCCATAAATGTAGTTTTATTATGGAACAACAAAAAACCAAAAGCGTTACCCGTGAGTGTTTCTGGATGCCACAAGCAATGTGGTAGGCTGGAAACTTACAGGGTGGTCTGAACATATTTTCATCACTTTTTTTTATTGTTTTGATTTTCATTATTTTTAGTTTTAATAATGCTGTGTATCAGTTATGTGATTATTTTACCTCTAAAAAGATATTTTCTATAATTTCTAGTTGAATTATGTAATCATTTTACCCTTCAAATGATATGGTGGTGACAAGACTTTCGGACCATCCTCTACAATAGAAACAGTAAAGCAGATCGCATACTACAGGGTGTCCACAAAGTCTGGGTACATGGAGATTTCACTATTGTATTTATTTATGTTATTTTTCCGAGAAGGCAGATCTGATAATTATCCCCATGTACCCAGACTCCCTGTACAATATAAGCAAGGGCGTTCCATAATGATGTAATGGTTAGCAAGCTAGACTCACAAATCCATTACCACGGAACACTCACTGGATGCCCTATACGACCTTGTGTCACATCCTACCTATGGCGAACTGGTCGGGTAAATAGGGCGTTCCATCGATGTATAATGCTGAACAAACTCGAATAGGGACACACTCTGGATGCTCCACGCTTGCAACCTTGTGCCACACCCTACCCGTTTGCCACTGGTAGGATAAGTACCGATTACAATAGAAATAATGAGGATCGAATTAGCTTTTTAGAAAGGAAATCACATAGAAATGCTAATTTCTTTCTTTTTTAACATTCTGTATAAACAGTAAAGTCCAGCCCCTCCTCAATGTGGCAGGGTGTTAACACACGTGTTAGTGTTAGAGCTGTGCCGTCCGAAATTCAAGTATCTGGTAGGGTCTACCAAGGCGGATTGATTTGTCAGCCAATGATATTAAGGCCACAACCCGGCTAAAGGGGCTCAGGTGAAAATCCAAAGGGAGTCTCCATTATCGTCAGGAATCAACGGCTTTTGGCGTTCTTGTCACTGCGTCTGTGAGAAATCTAAAGCATACAAGGGCATTTTCTTCCTCTGAGCGGGATATGTATGTGGAGATTGGGGACCGCTTAAGAATTCCCTATTCTTGTGTTACTCTTGACAGGAATTCACTAACATACCTCGTTCATACGGTGAATTCGTTGGATGGAGCCGGTTTGACGACCCACTATGAATGTCGACACAACAACATCAGTAACTCTTGGACTTTTAATTTCGGTTGTTTTTTTTCTTCAGCCTTCCACTGCCGTATTAAAAATGTTTAAAAAATGACTATGACAACTGCATTCAAAGAGTGAAACGTAACATGTTCGCGCACGAGATAGGAAATAGCTCAAATTCCTAGCACTATAACTCCAACCTAAAAAAGGGAACCACTCTGAATGAATTTTATCTGTTAATCTATCCATTATTTTCCCATTAGACTAACCCTAAACACTAACCCCGTTTTCTTTTTTCCTAGTAGATAAATAAAGGAATAAATAATTTGTCAATCAGAGTGGTTCCCCTTTTTTAGGTTGGATTTATAAGAAATAACCGGAATTTGACTATGACAATCATAGTATTTAGTAATATAGTATCTAGTCATCCTTTTAGCGTTTTTGTTTGTTTTTGAGCAAATTAGGATTTATTCATCAATTTTAAGGCCAATCTACCCATCTCCGATTATTTTATACCAAGCGGTATTCATATTCATTTTTGAGTAGTTTAGAGTTTTTTTTCAGTTATATATTAAGTTTTCCTATGGCACCTCACGTGGTGTAATGGTTAGCAAGCTAGATTCGCAGACAATTGCTAGCGAGTTTGATTCTCACTGGGTGCCCCATATTTCAGGCGTTGTGCCACATAGTAAATAACTATACGAAGTATTCCTACTAATAGTTAAATGGTTTCAAGTAAATATCTCTATTGGAGAATTATTTATTTTCATAGAATTTTACGGTTTCAAGTGGGTATGAACAAAATTTAGATAAGACAGCCCCTGTCACTCTTTCTTTAAACTGAAATTGTAACTCCCCCCCCCTTAATAGAGCCTAAACTTACAAATAAAAAAAATCGATGAATTTCTCATAACAAAGAAATAAATCAGATTAAATAAAGGAAATCTTCAAATAAAAAAGCCCGCGAAAAAGATCGACAGATAAAGATTGGAATCAGTAAAATTCGACCATTTCAAAGACTGTAAACACATTTTTATATGGGATTTATTTATCCTTCCCTCTTCGAAGCACAGCATAAAATCCGTTAAGTTTCATTCACTTTTTCAGAGTTCGGGGAATTTTTAATTCATGGGGGGGGGGGTAGTTTTTTTTTTAAATTGACCATACCTACATTTTAAGTAACTAATAATCCTTAGTAAACAATTATTAGTTTCAAGTAATTATACTTACAACTAATTTACAGTTAGATTGTATCTGGTATTCCTATCGAATACTGATATTTTAACATATCTATTTGAACCATTGATGAGACCCTAACGGACTAGCACTCTGTGTCAGCGTGGAGCCGAGAGTCATGGCAGTGAATGAAACTCCGGTTCTGGGGAGTTCCACACTCTCCAGAACTGGAACTTGTCAGTACAGAGACATGCCAATACAATGCATATATTGACATCACTTTCTACGAGATATTACTAAGGTATGTGAACTGGTTCGGTTGGTTGTGTTTTACGGCATGTCAACCCCTTGGGTTATTTTATGCCGAATATTTCTATTGGTAATTTGGTGTTCAAAAATGTTTAATGCCGTCAAAGTTTTGAAATATTAATGCATAATACAATTTTGTTTATAAACTCAGGTTTTTTCTATTTAACCCATAGATGGGACCCTAACAGGTATTACCACTCCGGGTCAGAGTGGACCAGGGAGTAATGAGGATGAAGGGGTGCTCCACATTCCCCAAACCTCCAAAACTGGAACCTCACCATCAGATAGAGTTTAACGTCATTCCCAGGACATGTAGACCCTCAGCCACCACCTTTTAGCACCCATATGATAAAAAAGGTTTGGGTATTGCCATAAGGGCAATAGGGTTGAGAAAATCCTATAGGTGCTAGGGTTTGACGTAACCAGCCGATTGATCGGAGGGGGCCTCTCCGACCACCCGTCTAGCCCAAGATAGGGCCAAAGTGGATTATTGCAGTTCATGGACTGTTCATCCACTTGGGCTCTGTCCTTAAGCATCACGGGTCGCCACCCATTGCAAACAGGTGGCCCCATTGGAGGAGTCTTACCCCTCTGCAGAGATGCAGTCGATGCATTCTAACGCCCAAGGCGACAGGGCGGGTATGTGAAATGGTCTAATTTCAAAGGCAACAGTTTAGAGATGTAATGCTGTACTTGTGGAGGTATAAAAGTATTAGGTTAGGTGTGGTTTACGTTTAATATTACATGAAGAAAATATTTGAATAAAAGATTCATTTGGTTTCTTTGTTTAATAGAAAAATCAACCTTCGTGGGTTACTTGATGCCAAATCCATCCTTGTATAAGAACAGTAGTGGCACCATTTAACCCATACATGGGAGGTTCATTCATTGATAAGGGGTATTAGTGCTAAAGTCAATGTAATAGTGCTACTGGATTTCGAACTCGTTTACAAAGATGTTGATGTCAATACGCTAGCCAAAACGCATTGGGGGACTCGCCTTAATATCTAGAAATGCCTCTGTAGGTGATGAAACAGTAGGAAAGAGTTACAATTATGAAAATTGACATTATCCCGCAGAACCCTAGAGAAGCCATGTACAAGCCCGGCCATGAAGGCTCGGGAGTGTTTGTCCAGACTGCGGTACTCGTCGACATATTACGGTCTGTAGTCAGATCTTCCAAGCTCTCCGTTGTGAATCCGTGCCCAGTTGCCCTAGATAAAATAGGCATGCTCTCGGCTTGGGGACTGGAGGTTAGGATGCGCCCAGGATCGATTGGCACATCGGACACAAGCGTCTGGTCGTCAAAAGAGTCGGTAACCCGTATCGATGGCCGGGACTTAGCCGAAGCCAATAGGCAAAACGCAATTATCACTCGTACTCTTAGCACCATTTTTGCTCAACTTTAATTCACTATTGCAAAGATCATTTCAGAGTTCATATAACAAATCAGGCATGAACCATTCAGTCTTTATTCGGGGTATGAATCTTAGACTTTTAATTACCTTCAAACCTTTCTTCTAACAGAAGGGTGTCCCATGGTTTACAAGGTACTTAATACGAGTTCGATCCTCACTGGATTCCCCATACATGCGACCTCGTGTCATATCCTTTTCGTGGCAATCGGGTTGGGTAAATACCATACTTATCTGCATAGGGGCCTCGATTTCTGATCCGGTGGGTAAGACAAAATAAATCGAATGGTTTCAGGCCCCGTCCTTTCAGATAGCACATGCCCTCTCGCCAAAGATAGACAGGGCTAGGTTTATTGGCCAGTGCCTAAGCGACCCAAAAGGGGGATGCCGAAGGAACCACGCATTTTTCGCTCTGGCCATTACATGAGCTTTGGTTTCTGAGTGCCCCCCTCCCCACGTAAAAATGGCTTTATGCTGACCTGGTGGTAGGCCCGGAAAATAACAAAAAATAAATCTAAGTTAAAATGGTTTTATGCTTATCTGACCAGTTGATATATCCACAAAATACCCCGCCCCCCAAAAAAACGACAAGTCCGAGTATATTGCCCAGTGCTTGAAGCGCCTCAAAAGGGAAATGCTGACGGAACCACGCATTTTTTTTCACTGGCCATCGCATGAGCTTCTGTTTCAGCATGGCTCTCTGCGTAAAAATGGCTTTATGCTAGTCTTGTAAGGTGGGAGGCCCGGAAAATAACAAAAATCCACGTTAAAATGGTTTTATGCTAATCCGGCCTGTTAGGAGGCCCGGAAAATAAATTTTTCTTCCAACGGAAATGGAGGCGTCAACCATAGTGGAATTGTTGTTACTTACAAAGCTTTACTTACAAAATCCCCGATCATTTTAAGTACTCCCACTCCCCTTGTAGGAGAATTGATCGGCTAACTTGAATACAGCTGACGGTTCTTAAATATCGATAAAGCAAAAAGGAGGTAAACAAAAATTCCCACAATTTTGTTTAGTTTCTTTTTATTTGGGTCTATTGTTTTTGTATTATTTCACGCCTCTATCCGCCCTGTCAGGTGGAGCTGTAGAATACATCGATTGCACACTTACAGAAGGGTAAAATCATCCCAAAGTGGCTACCTGTTGGTTGTGGGTAGCGACTCGTGATGCTTAATAAGGGACCCCTGGTGGCTGAGCAGTCCATGACATGCAATACTCAACTTTGGCTAAACGGGCAGTTGGGGAGGCCTCTTCCGATCAATCGGCTGGTCACGTCAAGCCCTAGCACCTATATGATTGTCCCAACCCTATTGCCCTTATGGCAAATCCTCAACCCTTTTTATCATATGGATGCTAGAAGGCGATGACCGATGGTCTTTAGGGTCAGAGTGGAACCGAAAAGTCATGGCAGTGAACAACATCTAATGGTAAAGCTAATAGAGTGTGGAACCCTTCCGTTCTGGCGAGTTCCACACAACCCAAAATTGGAGCTTGTCTATTAGATGTAGTTTAGTGTAATGCCAATACAATTCATATATCGACATAACTTTCTAGAAGATTACGACTGAACGGGTCTAATTTCAGAGGCATCAGTTTGGTGATGTAATGCTGTACTTCTGTGGAGATACAGAATTATTAGGTTGTGGGGTTTAGGTTTTATATTACATAAAGAACAGTTTTCATACCTTTCGCAAGAGTATAAGTCCAAACTTAACTTTTATATTACATAAAGAACTGCTCTATTTGAATAAAATATTGGATTGGTTTTGTTTATTTAATAGAATATCAACCATCGCGGGTTACTTTTATGCCAAATCCATACTTGTAGGAGAACAGTTTTGGTCCCATTTAATGCATACCTAGAGGGGAGTGGTCATCAATATTTAAGGGGATTTGTCCAAAATCGATCGTAGTAGTGCAACTGGACGTCGAACACGTTTACTACGATATCTGTCAACACATACCGCTAAAATGTGACTTATTGCCTAGGACGACCAGAGGGTTTAGCTATATAGTATCTAGTCATCCTTTGAGCAAATTTTGTTTTGTTCTTTTAGAAGGCTTTGATCAAATTAGGATTTATTAATTGATTTTAACGGCAAGTCTAACCATCCCGGGTTATTTAAGACAGAGTTTAGGGAAGCCAATAGCCTCGGCTTTCTATCTAGAAGTGGCCCTCTAGGTCAGTGGTTCCCAATGATTTTAGTACCATGACCCACTGTTTTATCACAATTCATGCCCCCCACCCATTAATGGTTTAGTATAATATAACAATATCAGTTTTGAAGAAGTAGAATATAAAGAATTGTATCTTACAAATAAAACTAAATTTTCAAATTTAATGAAATAAAATCCATTTTATTATGTGTATAATTGTGGGGGAGGGTAACAGATGAAGAACTGCAAAGATAAACAAGTCAGAAGCCACGCATATAGCTGGTGCCAGATACAGGATAACATCAGTGGGTGAACACTTGACTAGATTGCACAAGCTGTTGTGTTCAGCTAGGTTGTAATTACAATTTTACCCTATAAATTTATAGTTTTGACCCATATAGTGTAAAATAAAAAAAATGTTGATATTACTATATTTTTCATATTGCCCCCCCCCCCATCATTATTGAATTGCCTCCAGTAGGGCGTAGGCCTCACGTTAGGAATCATTGCTCTAGGTGATGAAACAGTAGCACAAAGCTACAATTATGAACATTGACATTATCGCGCCGAACCCGATACAAGCCACGTACACGCCCGACGATGCAGGTGAGGGAGTGGTTGTCCAGACTGTGGTACTCGTCGACATATTACGGTCTGTAGTCAGATCTTCCAAGCTCTCCGTTGTGAATCCATGCACAGTTGCCCTAGATAACAGAGGCGTGCTCTCGGCTTTGGGACTGGAGGTTAGGATGCGCCCAGGATTGATTGGCACATCGGACACAAGCGTCTGGTCGTCAAAAGAGTCGGTAACCCGTATCAATGGCCGGGACTTAGCTGAAGCCAATAGGCAAAACGCAATTATCACTCGTACTCTTAGCACCATTTTTGCTCAACTTTAATTCACTATTGCAAAGATCATTTCAGAGTTCATATAACAAATCAGGCATGAACCATTCAGTCTTTATTCGGGGTATGAATCTTAGACTTTTAATTATTTTCAAACCTTTCTTCTAACAGAAGGGTGTCCCATGGTTTACAAGGTACTTAATACGAGTTCGATCCTCACTGGATTCCCCATACATGCGACCTCGTGTCAAATCCTTTTCGTGGTGATCGGGTTGGCTAAATAACATACTTTCCTGCATAGGGGCCTCGATTTCTGATCCGATGGGTAAGACAAAATAAATCGTATGGTCACGGGAGGCGGCGTCACCTTAGATAGCACCTGCCATCTGGCCTAAAATACACATGGTCGGGTTTATTACAAGTGCCTAAGGTACCCCTCAAAAAAAAAAAAAGGAAAAATCAGGATGAGAATTTCGCCGCATTTTTATGCTAATGTATCTTATTCGTCTTAACTTGGAATGGTTAACGGGATCAGGTGAGTGCTATTTTTTAGTGTGCCTCCAGGATTTGGTCAAACAGCACGTACATCCTTGTATCGTTCTCCATCTAGATTTTTCTCTAAGCGTTTCGTTAGATTCCAAGTGGTGCCACCATACAGTAGTATTTACACGACTGAAGCTTTGAATAATTTTCATTTCATTCAATCAGATTTTCATATGGTAGATAACCTGATCATAGCAGTCCATGCTTTACGTGTGCGTATGTTGACATCGCTTTCAGAAGACGAGATATTGCTACCGAGGTATATGACTTGGTTTACTCATTTCAGCGGCTTGCCATCTAATGAAGTGATGGCACAATCTTGATTATAACGCATGAATTCTGTTTTATCTGTGTTTCCCTTCACTAATGCCTCTTGCTGCCTGCTACAGGCTATGCAGCAGAGATTCGTCTTGAGCAGGTGTATTTACATGAAACTCCAGATCATCTGCGTAGTCTGTATAAGAAATAGCTTCATGTGGTATATCGTCTACTTATTGACCATTTTTTAATTCTATCGAAAAATCATATTTCCATGTGTTCGGTAGACTATTAATAGCAGTCCATGTTCTGTCAATACGTATGTTGACATCGCTTTTAGTAGATGAGATATTGCTACCGGTTCATATAAACTGGTCTACAGATTTAAGAGGCTTGCCATTTAATGAGATGACGCCATCTCGTTTAAAACACATGAACTCCGTTTTATTCGAATTCACGTGTGAAATGGTTTCTAATCATATCTTTTCGTATTATATCTTTCGTATTTTTATGAATTAACCATATACTTACCTGCACTTTGGGGCTCTGTGTCCGGTGGCTGTGGCCACTCGACCTGTAATGAAATTAACGCCGTGATCCTTAACACCAGCCCCTTGATTAAAAGGAACAGGGCTGGGTTTATTGACCAGTGCCCTTTTAGGGGTGGATGCCGAGGGGATCTACGCAATTGTGTGCCTGCCATCACATGCGTAAAGACGTCATTTTGACAGATACCGATTTTAATCTGTAAAATTCTACAGTTTTAAAGACTAAAACAATTTTTACATGGAATTTCTTTATCCTTCCTCTTCGAATTATAGCAAAAATCTCGTTACATTTCTTTCACTTTTTCAGAGTTCAGGGAATTATTTTATGTTGTGGGTAGTAAAAAAAAAAAAAAAAAAAAAAAAAAAACACGGACAATTTTGACCGTACCTACATTTTAAGTAGCTAATAATCCTTCGTAAGCAATTTTTAGTTTCAAGTAACTATTTATACAAATTATTTGCAGTTATATTGTATCAGGTATTACTATCGAATATTAATATTTTTAACAGATTTATATGAACCATAGCTGAGAGCCAAACAGACTACCACTCCGGGTCAGAGTGGACCCGAAAAGTCAGGGCAGTAAACCGCATCTAATGGAGTGTGGAACCCTTCCGTTCTGGTGAGTTCCACACAACCCAAAATTGGATCTTGTCTATTAGATGCAGTTTAGTGTAATGCCAGTACAATTCATATATCGACATAACTTTCTAGAAGATTACGACTAACGTATCTGAACTGGTCTAATTTCAGAGGCATCAGTTTGGTGATGTAATGCTGTACTTCTGTGGAGATACAGAATTATTAGGTGGTGGGGTTTAGGTTTTGTATTACATAAAGAACTGATTCCAATACTTTCACAAGTGTACAAGTCCAAACTGAACGTTTATATTACATAAAGAACTGCGGTGTTAATATTTGAATAAAAGATTCGTTTGGTTTCTTTGTTTAATAGAAAATCAACTTGATGCCAAAGCCATCCTTGTAGAAGAACAGTAGTGGCACCATTTAACCAATATCTGGGAGGAGTGAGAGTTTCATACATTTCTCAAGGGTATTAGTCCTAAAGTGAACGTAGTTGTGTGACTGGAGTTCGAACGCGTTTACTATGATGTCACTGTCAGCACGCTAGCCACTACCCCTCGGGGATTCGGCTTTCTATCTACAAATGCATATGTAGGTAATTAAACAGTAGCAAAGAGTTACAATTATTAAGATTGACATCATCCCGCCGAACCCTAAAGAAGATATTTTCAAGCCCGACCATGGAGGCTCGGTAGTGTTTGTCCAGACTGTGGTACTCGTCGACATATTACTGTCTGTAGTCAGATCTTCGAAGCTCTCCGTTGTGAATCCGAGCACAGTTGCTCTAGATAACAGAGGCGTGCTCTCGGCTTGGGGACTGGAGGTTAGTATGCGCCCAGGGTCGATTGGCACATCGGACACAAGCGTCTGGTCGTCAAAAGAGTCGGTAACCCGTATCGATGGCCGGGACTTAGCCGAAGCCAATAGGCAAAACGCAATTATCACTCGTACTCCTAGCATCATTCTTCGTTCAACTTTAATTCACAATTGCGAAGTGTGCTTTAGAGTTCATATAACAAATCAGGCATGAACCATTCAGTGTTTATTCGGGGTATGAATCTTAGACTTTTAATTACCTTCAAACCTTTCTTGTAACAGAAGGGAGTCCCATGGTTTGCAAGGTACTTAATACGAGTTCGATCCTCACTGGATTCCCCATACATGCGACCTCGTTTTAAATCTATCTCGTGAGCTTCGGCCGCTGGACCGATAAAGTAATCAACAGCGTTGATCTCAGGGGGCTATCCCCCAGCCAATACCTGCCCCCTTGATTTAAAGAGGCAGGCCTGGGCTTATTGCCCGGTGCCTGAGGCGCCCCTGTTGAGGGGGGAATGCCAACGGAATCAACGCATTTGTGTGCCTACCATCCATGAGCTCCGGCTTGTGATTGGTCTACATACAAATGTCATTGTGTCGCGCGTGTATAATTGGGGTGCATGACACCTCGATTTCTGATTTGGTGGGTGAGCCAAAATAAATCATATGGTCCCAGGCGGGGGACGTCCCTTCAAATAGCACCTGCCCTCTCGCATAAAATACACAAGGCTGGGTTTATTACTCAGTGCCTAAAGTACCCCAAAAGACGAAAAAATAAATCCACGTTAAAATGGTTTTATGCTAATCCGGTCGAGTGGGAGGCCTGGAAGATAAAAACATTTTCTTACGACGGAAATGGAGGCGTCAACCAAAATGGGATTGTTGTTACTTACAAAGCTTTACTTACAAATTTCCCGATCATTTTAAGTACTCCCACTCCCCTTGTAGGAGGATTGATCGGCTAACTCCCCCCCCCCCATAAAAACTTGAATACAGCTGACGATTCTTAAATATAGATTAAGCGAAAAGGGGGTAAACAAAAAATCCCACAATTTTGTTTGGTTTCTTTTTAATTTTGGGCTATTTTTGTTGTATTATTCCACGCACTCCCCCACCCCCGCCTTGATGGCTGGGGGTGTAAAATAAACCGACTATACCCTTGCATAAGGGTAAAATCCCCCAGTGGGGCTACCTGTTGGGCGTGAGATGCTTGAGGACGGAATCCTGGAGACTGAGTAGTTCATGACATGCAACACTCCACTTTGGTCCTTACTTAGGCTAAACGGGTGGTCGGAGAGCCCCCCCCCGCTCCGATCAATCGACTGGTCACGCCAATCTCTAAGACCTATATGATTGTCCCAACCCTTTTTATGTGCTAGAAGGCGATGGCTGATGGTATCCTGGATATGACATTAAACTGCATTTCATGGTGAAGTTCCAATTCTACAGCTCTAGGGAGTATGGAGCACTCCTTAATCGCCATAACTCACAGGTCCACCCTTACCCGGAGTTATAGTACATATTTGGGTCCCATTTATGGGTTAAATAATTAAAAAAATGAGTTTTAGAAAATTGTGTTTAAACAAAATTGAGTTTAAATAAAACAAAAAAGGAATATCCTTCAAGAATGACTAAAACTGAAATGTCTTCGGCATAAAATAATCCAACAAGGGTTGACATGCCGTAAAATCTAATTCATTCAAATATATATATATATATATATATATATATATAAGTGTTGTTATGGATCCAACGGGAGAAAATTAAATATTTTATAAAAAAGATGGTCAGCAAAATAGATTGTTTTTTTTTTTAATTTATTTTTATCTTACATTTGCGACACGTGTTTCAGATCTTCTGATATATTCGTCAGGCATTAATTAAACATATTCTGTCCAGAATATGTTAAATTAATGCCTGACGAAGATATTAGAAGATCTGAAACACGTGTCGCAAATGTAAAATAAAAATTATTTTAAACATAACCCATTTTATAACATAATCCATTTTGCGGACCTCCTTTTTTATAATATATATATATATATATATATATATATATATATATATGTGTGTGTGTGTGTGTGTGTGTGTGTGTGTGTGTGTGTGTAATCGGCCTGTTCTGTCAGTAAGGCTTACAGTAATTTCTGACTAGAAACACTTTCGTTTTTTTCATGTATGTAAAAACTGAGCCAATGAATGTATTTTGGCTGATCGACCAACACTTGTGTGTCCATATTTACGAGTCCATATGTATTGGTTTCTTTGATTAATGGCATATAAACCCTCGTGGTTTATCTAATGCTAAAGTAAGTCATCTTTATAGTAGGACACTAGTGGTAACCCATAGCTGGTGAGATAGAGGGCTTTCATACGTTTTTTAAGAGTATTAGCCCGAAAATAAACGTAATAACTACAACGGAGTTGCTTACTGCGATATTACAATCCAACAATTTAGTCACTACACCACGGGCACTCCCCCAAGTCCACATGAGAACATCGCTTATGAGTTCATCTTTACTTTTTCAGCAGCGCTTAGCATATCTTGCTCGTCTTACTTGGATCCTTAACGCGATAGAAGGTGAGTGGTCGTACAACTGCAATCTAGCATTTTAGCCAAGTGGTGCAGCCATACAGTAGTATTTACACATCTACAGATTTGAATAATTTTCATTTCATTTCATTCAATCAGAGATATCAGATTTTCATATGGTCAATAATCTGACGATAGTAGTCCATGCTTTACGTATGCGTAAGTTGACATCGCTTCCAGTAGATGAGATATTGCTACCGAGATATATAACTACTCATTTCATGGGTTTGCCATTTAATGAAGAGCTGGCTCAATCTTGATCATAACACTTGAACTCTGTTTTATTTGTGTTCACGTAGAGACTAATGCCTTCTGGAGCCTGCTCCAGGCTATTCGACAGAAATTTGGCTTGAGCATGTGTATTTGCAAGAACTTCGAGATCATCTGCGCAGTCTGCATAAGTAATAGTTTTATGTGGTATATCGTCTACTTATTGATCATTTTTAAAAATTCTATCAGAGAAATCAGATTTCCATGTGTTCGATAGCCTATCAATAGCAGTCTATGCTTTGTCAATACGTATGTTGACATCGCTTTTAGTAGATGAGATATAGCTACCGATGTATATAAACTGATCAACTGATTTAAGAGGCTTACCATCAAATGAAATGACACCATCTTGTTTAAAATGAAGACATGTCACATCGACATAAACACGTGGGAGGCTTGTGCAGAAGGTTTGAACTGGCGCCTCCTCGTCAAACAAGGAACAAAAAGAAGTGAAAAAGAGAGGAAAGAAGCCGCCACAGAAAAGAGAGCTAAAAGGAAGGAGAGACAACAACACCCCCAACACCTACAGAAAGCATCACCTTTTGTTTGCAGTCACTGCACCAGAGAATGCCATTCAAGGATCGTTCTGTTCAGCCACTCACGTAGCTGTAGGTAAAAAAAAAGGAAAAAATGGACACTACGCCATCGTCTTAAATAGACGGAAGGTTGCCAATCATGTTTAAAACACATGAAGTTTTTTTTTTTATCCGTATTCACGTGGGAAATGGGTTGTTTTTTTTTTCAATTATCTGCTTTTAGGATTAAATCGTTATTACTTTCTGAATCGACCAGCAGGGCTACTTAGTTTTGCCTGAATTTAATTAGTTGATAAGTCTTATCAATAGACATAGATAAATAGAAATTATTTTCTATGTATTTGTTTTATTATCTTTTATTCTTTATGTGTTTGCATATATATATTTCATTCTTTATATAGTCACATGACCAGTAATATAAAGTTATGGTCAACAAGGGGGCTAGATTAGTGAAAGCTAGTTGCTGAGGGGGGTGTCGAGGTTTGATCAGCCCTGATTGGTCCTCTGGGGGAGAAAAGACCAGAAATTTACAGTGAACCCAGGGATACAACATCGCTGAGGACTCCCCCCTCAATCATCTTAGAAATGTATTTTGTGAAATTTGTTTTTACAAAAACATTATTAGTAGCAGTATTTTTATTATTATTATTATTTGTTGTTGTATTTTTACTTTTATTATGTTTTGCTTTATTAATTTGGATTATTTTTTAATCATTTTTTTTAATTGAGTTTTTCATATATCATTGATTTATACCCTCATATTTTTAGCTTTAGAAAATAAGTAGAATTGTTTTAAGCCAAAAGTAGGGTGTCGATTTTATTGAACTTTGTTGGTCTCCAATATTCCTTTATAAATGGATGTGCTTCGGTGATAGGATTCAACCAAAATTGAGAGCTCACACATACATATAAAGATCTTTTTTTTTAGTAATATATTTCTGGCATATAATGTTCTTCAATTTACATACCCCCCCCCGCACACAATCGCTTTTAGTTTTACAGTTGCAATCAGGTTAATCGGTTATTTTATTAATGCATTTTTTTTGGGGGGGTAGTTTATTTTTATTAATTTTTGTGTGCGCTTTAAGTATATTGCTTATGTTGTTGATACATGAGTAAATAATTGTGTGTTTCCTATTTTATCTAATGAGTTATTAGTTTTGAAGTGTTTATCGATTTAATTAAGGAACATTTTTACCTATATTGGTATTAGCTAGTTTACAGTAAACCATATTCTTTTTTGTTTAGGCTTCCGGAGATAGATTTCTTCGCACTTGTTAACAGAAGTTTGCCTAAGAAAAGGATTTAAATGCATGCAAGCTTTAAAAAAAAAAAAAAAAAGATTTATGGTAAGACATTTGATAATCTTTGTTTGATTTATAAAGCATATTAAGAAGTTAATCCTTAAAGAAAAAAAAGTTTACAAAAAGGAAACAAGAGTAATGTATGAAGATGGAACAATCAGATTTTACTTAATATGGCGAGACAGTTTAATGTTTCAAGAGAAAGGCAGTGCTTAGATCAGGCAGATACCCGAGAAAACGGTTAAAGCTAATTTTACAAGTCTACCACAAGGTAAAAAAATAAATTTGTTTAAGTCGTATTATTTATTTGATTTAGTAGTTTTTAGAAAGAGATTAACTCAGTCACAAAATTTAAATTATATATCATATCAGGATCTTAAAGAAAGAAAAAAAAAAAAAAAAAAAAAAAATTTTTTTCTTCTTCAAGATAAAATAAATAAATAAACGGATACAAAATATTACAACCAGGATGAATATAGCAGTCTGCAATGAGTAAAGTTTTTTTTTTTATTTTCTTAAAATTACGTCCATTATTGACCAAGAGAGCAATAATTATCGGATTTCAATAAAGTTTTCAGTGCATTTTTTTTAATTGAACATAATCTTAAGTCAATCAAATCCCCTTCTGTCAGTTTTATGAAGTCTAGAAATATTTAGATGTTAAAAATTTAATTTGCTATAAAAAGATATGTCACACCTTTTAGTGACCCTTCAAGAATTAGTACACTTCATATTTTGCATTCATGACTGATAAAAGGAGAGGGGTGAATCTAATACTTATTACAATTTAAAGTTGAACTAATGTATATATTATCGGAGAATTTCTGCTAAGAAACAATATTCAAAATTATAATATTGTTACCAGTTAGATTTTATCTATTTTTTTAAGCGATTTTCTTGCATGTATTTTGCACTGGTGATGTGGGCGTTTTTGTGTGGAGCTGTGCAGATATCAGTCATAAATCGTAAACTGTTAATTCAAAACTTCTACCAAACATCTGTTTATTTAAAGTCAAACATCTGAAAGTACGCAGAGTCAACTTTAAAATGACAGACTATATGCAATATAGTCCGTAATAAATTAACAGCAGACGGGACTACATAAGAAATATGTATGTATCGAGATTTTGGAGATAAGCTTGCTTAGTTTATAGTTTACCAGCCGCGACTTTAAAAAAAAAAAAAAAGGAAAATAATAAGTGTCAAAACACAAATTGTTATTTACTAAGCTTAGTCGTGGCACAAGGCCAGAATTATGGGCACCCACAGATAGAACCCACTAAAACTGACCCAGCTAGTTTATCTTGCTAACCATTGCACAACATGGTGTCCAGTCAATACACAAATAGCTTTATGCAAGAAAAACCTTCTAACCATTTAATTAGGTTGACGTTGGTATAAATAATAACATCCAACAATATAGAACAAAACCACTAGGAAGGCCGCAAAAGCGGATGCCAAAAAATAAATAAAGAAGCTGCTAAAAGGGTTAGATTCTTCCGGGGTTGTTGAAGGGGGATGTTTTGTTGTATGATCACTAACAATAATAACAGTGTCGAAGTTGGTTTTATCGCCCGGATGGAGGCCTTCGTTATTAGATTTTTTAACTGGTGAAATTGCTCCGTCGGCAACCCTGCTTTCACTGCTAATATTGTCTCCAGACACCGTGTAGTCATAGACAAGAGTTGAAACAGCGCTGTAGTTTCTGTTATTCATTGTAGACATGTACAAGGTTACAGTCAAAGCGCCGGTCCAGGGATCAGGCTGGGTTAGATTACCACTTGCAGCATTGTAGGTACCGCTACTATCGTTACGGTCCGAGTATACGGTTATAAACGAAGGTTTTGAGGCTGCAGTGAATTTATCTAGCGATTCAGCCGGCTTTGGGCCTTCTCTGCTAGTGTTGTGGCTAGAGTTATAGTCCCGATCACGAAGCATTTTGTTGCCAGTGCGAAACTTAGGGATCTTCGAAGTAAGTATGGAAATGTTACTGGTGTTTAAGTCAGAAGAGTTTGACAATATAAATTCATCATTTATATTAAAGGAAGAACTAGTGTCTCTGCGTGTTCGGGTTGTTGGAACTACTTCAGCTTTCTGTAATCGGTTCCTAATCATACGACTCAAAATTGGCTTAGAGAGATTTGTGAGGACATAACTCCCTACACTACCAACCGTAATTATTAGACAAAACAGCAACAATTTCATAACTGACATCGTTTGTAACTCTACTGCCTAATATGTATCTCCTCAACAGAGTAGCCTACAGTTTTATTTATATTTTTATATGTGTATATGTATATGTATATATATATATATATATATATATATATATATATATATATATATATATGGAGTAACTGCATGCTAGGAGTTTAAAGTCTCCACCTGTTCACTATCCCTGTGGACAGATTATTGGAATCTTCCAGGGTGCTCTTCGTAATATCTGCTCGGCTTTTTTAATTTAAAAAAAAATACTCCCATTGTAATATTCATAGCAAGATAGTCTTGCAAATCCATTACCACCGAAAAGTGAGTTCGATTCTTGCTGGGTGCCCCTATATGATTTTAAGTCTCCCCCTGTCCCCCCATCTCTGTGAACAGATTATTGGAATCTTCCCGGGTGCTTTTGGTAATATCGGTTCTGTTTTTTGTTTTTTTAATAAAAAATACTCGCAGAGTAATATTCATAGCAAGATAGTATTGCAAATTCATTGCCACTGAAAAGCGAGTTCGATCCTCGCTGGATGCTCCTTTATGATATTGAAGTCTCCACCTGTTCACCATCCCTATCAGCACAATATTGGAATCTCCCTTAGGTAGTTTCCGTAATATCTGTTTTGCTTTTCTAATAAAGATACTCCCATAAAAATAGGTCGTCCTATAGTGATGTTATGGTTAGCTACTAAGCCTCTCGGATCAATTACAACTGAATAGCTTGTTCGAACCACACTGGATGCCCCATTCTTGTGCTAGCTGAGAGTCTAGTTTGTATGACGTTAGATTGCATGTAGTGGTGAGGTTCCAATTCTGGATCTCTGTGGAGTATGGAGTAGCCCTTCATTGTTATTACTCCCAGGACCATCCTGACCCAGAGTGGCCCGCCCTGTCGGCTGAGGCATTAGAATGCAATGACTGTACAACTGCAGATGGGTAAGACTCCCCCAATGGGGCCACCTGTTGGCCGTAGGTGGCGACCCCTGATGGTTAAGGATAGAAAATAGGTGGTTGAGAAGTCCATGACTTGCAATACTCCAATTTGGCCCTTTGTTGGGCTAGACGGGTGGTCGGAGAGGTCCCCTCCGATCAATCGGCTGGTCATGTCAAGCCCTAGCAACTATATGATTGCCCCAATCCTAATGCCCTCATGGCAAGCCCCAACCCTTTTTATCATATGGGTGCTAGAAGGGGTGGCTGATGGTCTACATGTCATGGGAATGACGTTAAACTCTATCTGATGGTAAGATTCCCGTTTGGGAAGTTTGGGGAATGTGAAGCACCCCTTCATCACCATTGTTCCCTGGTCCAATCTGGCCCGAAGTGGTAGTACCTGTGAGGGTCCCATCTATGGGTTGACTAGAAAAATGTGTTTATGAAAAAATCGAGTATCCATTAAAAAGGAATTTATTTCATAACTTTATCGGCATTAAATGACCTACTGAGGTTGATATGCCGTAAACCAAACCAAACCAAACCAAACCCAGTGGCAGTACCTGTTAGGGTCATATCTATAGGTTGGATAAATAAAAAAACTTGAATACCCAACAGGACTGAATAAAAGAAACGTCTTTGGCATGAAATAACCCAACAAGGGTTGACATGCCGTAAAACCCAACTAACCAATATTCCAACCCACCAGCCGTTTTATAGTTTTCAGATGAATACTTTGGACTAATGTTTTAAGATAAAATTCTACTGGGATGGTTAGTATCAGGATGAATTGGAAAATACTATAAGGATGGATTGCAATGGGTTTTTTTTTACTATAGGAATACAATGGAAAGGGTTGTAATATAAGGATACATTAGAGAGGGTTTTGCTATAAGAATGCATTGGAAAAGGTTTTATTATAGGAATATATTGGAAAGTGTTTTAATATATGAGAGCATTTACGAGGGTAATTCAATAAATAAGGAGAATTTTGTTTAAGGAATAGGAATTCCTGTTAACTATAGGAATGAATTGGAAAGAGGTTTTTTTTTTTTTTGAGAATATGCTGATGCCTCTATTTTTCCGAAAGAGCTGAAGAATTTGATTGGTAAGAACGGATATGATCCAAAACATTCTTCAATGTCTTCAGTTCTTCTTCTTCTTCTTCTTTTCCTTCTTCTTCCATCAAAATTTAAGAACGTGAAATCGAGGCTGCAGGGCATAAATCGTGTTATTTACTCAGCTTTGCTCAGTCTACCACACAGGCGTCATGTTCCCTTACATTACCTGCTGTTATTAAGTGGTTACCCATCTAACTACTGAAAAGTATCATCATTGTTTAGCCTTTGTGATCTGGCGGGAACCGGTGCCTTAAGCGTGACTTGAAACTAAATCTACAATGTATAAATCATGAAAGGACAGATGAGTTAGGAAAATAAATTAAAGGAAAAAAAAACTTGTTTTTAAAGCGATTTTTTCTTCCGAGAAGAGACAATATATATATATATATATATATATATATATATATATATATATATATATATATAGTGTGTGTGTGTGTGTATATATATAATTATGTGTGTATATATATGTGCCTGTGAGTATGTATATATATATATATATATATAATTGTGTGCATATATATGTGTGTGTATGTATATGTACATGCATATATATATGTATACATGTATATATGTGCATGTATACATGTATATATATGTATATATATGTGTGTGTGTGTGTGTGTTTGTGTGTGTATATATAAACTAGCTGATTTACTGGATGATAAGGTGCTAAGGATGCTAGTTAACTTATAATTGTTGTTTCTACAAATCTGGTGGTGTTTTGCCATAGATAAAATTTCTAAATTAGCCAAATTTTACTGGAGGTAAATGTTGTTTGTTTATTTTTTGTTTGTTTTACGGCATGTAAAGCCTTTTCGGGTTATTTGATACCAAATCAAGTCATTTTTGATACTCGATTTCTCACAGTACCTGTTGTTGCTTAAATGGCCACGCATCTAAGTACTGAACAGTCTCATCGCTTTTTTTGACGTTTAATTAATAGAAAAAACTGATAATAGGTTCCAGTATTCAAGTTACGGACTTCAAAAATGTTCACTTTAAGAGGGGAGAACCCCTATTTGGATATCTTTTGAAATGTGGTGAATGACTGTAATTTTATCCATTACTTCCTAATTTAACTAAATAGTTAAATTAGGAAAAATTATCCATGAAAGACGGGAGTGATGGAAAATGATGGAAGAGTTAGTTTTAAAGTTCTTGTATTCATCGATTATACTCCCTCTGTTTAAAATCATTTTATCTGCATTCTTATTCAGTTTCATTAGTGTTTCTAATTTAATATAATATTTTATTATAATATTTTGTAGCCGGATTGTGCATATATTTGCTAGTTCCTGGAATATATGTAAGCAAATTGTTTTGTTCGTGTTTTTTTAACCAAATTTAATATCAATCTCTTATCTAGTAAGTTTTTTTTTTTGTCCAATAAAATAAGGTAAGTATTTAGCCAACCCGTTCACCACGAGTAGGATGTGACATAAGGTTACAAGTATGGGGCATCCAAGGATCGAACTCGCTATTCAGTTGTAATGGACTGGCGAAAATTAGCTTCCTGACCTTTACACTAAAATGTGACTCCCTTCTACCCAACTCCTTTGACACATAGAGGATGGGATACAATGTCGAAGGTAGGGGACATCTAACGAGAATTGAATTCGCTATTGAGTAGTAATGGATCTGCGAGTACTAGCTTGCTAACTATGAGACCACGATGGAACGCCCTCGTCTTTCGGTAAGGTTAGGATGTGACAAGTATACAAGTATGGTGCGACCAGCGAGGATCGAACTCGCTATTCAGTAATGACGGATATGTGAGAATTAGATTGCTAACCATTAAAAAGAAGAATTAGTGAAATAGATCATTAATTAGGACTGAGCCTTTTCGATCAGTCACCACTCCAATTGAATTTAATAGGTTGGAATTCAGAGTTTTCCCTCACTTTCCTAACCAAGAGTTAAAGAACCCAGTCTGCCTTTCTATTTACCCATAGCTGGAGAGAGAGAGAGAGAGAGAGAGAGAGAGAGTAGTAGTAGGATTACATACCTTTTACAAGGGTTATGTGAACTGTAGCAGGATTTGAACGCGAGTCGACTTCCTACGACTCTAACCATTACACCACGCGCCTCCGAAACGACAATGGGACGACCTAACTTAATAGAATAAGATAATTTTCAAGATATTTCTAAATAGAAAATAATCTCATTTTTGTTTCTTATTTGGGGGGGGGGTTCTAGACTTTTTCAAGATGCTGTAAGCAACATTGTCTCTCTTGTCATGGCTCAAGGAATCTGCTGATACAGGTTCAATCTGCAGCTGGTTCCCAACAGTTGTGGTGTTTGTGTTGAGTTAATGAAAGCTTAATAAAAATAAAAACATCTTCCTTTTCTAAAAATAAATATATTTAAAAAATGAACTAGTCAAATATGAGGATTTCTTTTTAATTTAAATCGGTTGGAGCACTAAAGTGACTCTCAGTGCATCATCGCTACCCAGAATGCAAAATAAACAAGTTTTTGTGGGTCAATGAGGTAGCGGGGGTATATAAAAAGAGGACCGGTATTTTCCATACTGTGTCTTTAATGTCAGCGTTCCTTTACAATCCCAGCACTCCCACCCGGGCGTTTTGGGTGTAACGATACAATGCACGGTTTTAATCTCTCCCTTTTTTTATATAATCATGGGATGATTATAAACAGAAGTCAAGCAGTTACTTAGAAAACAACTTGATTTTGTTTGAGCTTACAGCTTACTACAAAGAACTATGAATTAAGGATCCAGAATTCCGGGGTTCAATTCTAGATTAGGGCAGTGAGGGTTTTATGGGTTTGTTTGTTTTTTTTTTGTTTTTTTTTAAATCTTTTTGTTTTCAGTATTAATGGATCTGTGAGTACTAGCTTTCTAACCATTAGACCACTATGGGATGCTCTTGCTTCTCTGTAAGTGTGTATTTAAACAAACAGTTAGCCAATGTTAGGATGTGAAAGTATACAAGTATGGTGCAACCAGCGAGGATCACACACACACACACACACACACACACATATATATATATATATATATATATATATATATATAAGTCATCCACACGTCTCATCAGTGTGGCTATACACAGCAACTACCACTGACCAGGAGCGAAACCCGACTGACTTTTCACCAGCCCTGTTCGTTAACCTCTATGACATCGACAGGTGCTATTAACGAGCGGTGTTTTAACTGTTAAATACATACATCTGTGTATATATTTTGCTATCACCAGATAGATTAAATCTGTAAACAACAGACGATCATTGCTTTATGCTGGTGGTGAAAGCCAATTAAAATCGCTTCTAGAGAGCCCTCCCGGGTTTTGGGAGCATATAGTTTAATCAGATATTATTGAAAACCATGAATGTTTCTTCTTTATGATCTTTATCTGTATTCTTTTTAGTCTTCACGTGGTTTTTCGTAAATTGGGAACCAGATGGTAAAGAAACTGTCCCATACTATTTATCCAAGGGCTTTTGAACATTTCGCCGGTCGTCATCGGGGGATTGTAGGTTGTAGTGTGTTAGTTTTTATTCTTCTCATTTGAATTTATTTATTCATTTATTTATTGCCCTTTTTAATCTTAGCAACACTCAAAATATAATAATAAACTCTCCTAATATAAAAGAGACTTCTTTGTAACAAAAATGATTGAGTCATCAGAACATTTGGTCGTGCAATTTGGACGACCGGTTGGTTTATTATTCTATTATAATGGAGATTGTGAGTTTGTCTGTAACCGAAACTATATCCTTATTCAAGTCATAATTTCCTATGTTACTTAAGTCACATTCTCCAAGATTTTATTTTTATTTAAACCTAAATGATTTATAAAATGGTTTTACATTATTAATACTATTGGCCCTATCTACATAGTAATAACATATAATTGTATTTATATGTACAACAAAATATCGGTTTACAGTGTGAAAGAGAAGGCTAATTTGCATATTGATATTAAAAATTTGATTTTAATAAATATGTGTTTAGTATTATTAATTTCTAATTGTTTGGTTTTATCTTAATGAATATGAGCAAAAATATTCTTTTAAGATAAATCTCAAAAGAAACCCATTAACGAAAAGAAATAACTGTAATTTTATTCTTTACTTCTTATTTAAACTAAATAGATAAATTAGCAAAATTTAGCAATGAAAGACGGAAATGATGGAAGAATAAGTTTCACTTGTTCTATTTTTTTATTATGGCCCGCTCTGTTTCAAATATCTTTATATGCATTCTTTTTAGTTTCATTAGCCTTTCTAACTTAATATGATATTTTATTAAATTAAAACTGAAATACTTGCAAGGTACATAAATTTGCCAGTAGGGATAATTTTTAGAACCTTTAGATTCATTTATCGACCTGGCAACTTATTGTTTTTTTTTAGTCACAATCTGGCAACGATTTCGCGAGTATTGTATTCTTCTTCACTGAAGATTTTGATATGCGCATGCATCTCTGATGAAATTCTTTTATCACTATTATAGCCACTGTTACCACACTTTGTATCACTATAATTCACAACTAAATCTCACTTCTAACGAGAATGTGCAATAAAAATGAAAACTCTTTATTGTAATGCTAATCTTTGATCGGAAAAACAATGTATCATCCAAGTTAACCAATCAAAATGAGTCTATCACGTGCGAAAGAATGAACACTGCGCGATGAAAAATAATGTGAGTTATCCATTCTGGCCAATACTGTACATATATATATATATATATATATATATATATATATATTGTGTTATCAAAGTATCGACAAAAAATCTCGATACTTTTTGACACACCTTGCATATATATATATATATATATATATGTGTGTGTGTGTGTGTGTGTGTGTGTGTGTGTGTGTGTGTGTTATTATTAATAAAAGTGAAAAGGCATCCGTTAGTTATTAGTTGAGAAATGATTATGGTTCTGTCTATTAGTAGGGAGCGGTTTATTTTATTCCGGCCAACTAAGTCATAAAATTTTGTCGATTAATCTAGTATTACTAACAAACTTGAAAGAGATCTAACTTTAAAATCTAATCAGAAGTCTCAACGGAAATATGGCAACAAACATTTCCACAATGATTGGAAATGTATTAAGTACAGTCAGAGCTACCCTGCGTTGCCTGGGATTTAAAAAGTTAAAGATAAATCTCTAATATATAGATAGATAAAAATTATTTTTCTATTTATTTGTTTTATTATGTTTTATTCTATATATATCCTTTTTTTTTAAGATTATTAAATTTTTTTATTATTCTTCTTGTTTGTATTTTTTCTTTTATTTGTTTTTATTCGTTTTTTATTATGTTTTATTTTTTATTAATTTGTTGTTTTTTAATCATCTTTTTATATCAACCCCCCAACCCTTTTTGTCATGTGTGTGCTAGAAGGCTGTGCTAGAAGGGTATTAGTGTTATGGGTATGATTCTAAACTCTGGGTAAAAGGTTACAATTCTGGAGCTCTGTGAAGTGAGGAGTACCCCTTCATTGCTATTACTCCCAGGTCCACTCTGACCCGGAGTGGTAATACCTCTAAGGGTCTCATATATGGATGAAATAGATCAAAAATGTATTTAAAAAATATTGTTGGTTGGTTGGCAGGTTGATTTTATCATATTTTTTATTTAACTTTTCTTTTGCTAAAATTAGAGTAGAATATTTTAACTCGGACAAAACTGTGTGGATTTATTGAACCCTAACAAGTTTCACAATTCCTGGTCAGAGTAGCAGGGAGTAATGGCAATGAAGGGGTACTCCACACTCCCCAGAGGTCCAAAATTGAAACCTCACAGATGCAGTTTAGCGTAATACTTAGGATACTAAAACTCTCAGTCACAGAGTTCTGATAAAAAGAGTTGGGGGTTTGCCATGAGTGCAATACGGTCGGGACAATCATATAGGTGCTTGGGCTTGACGTTATCATTATGATCAAAGGGGATCTCCCGACCGACCGTTTAGCCCAAGTAAGAGACAAAGTGGAGTGTTGGATTTCATGAATTGCTCAGCCACCAGGATTCCGTCTTTATGCATCTCGAGTCGCCACCGACGACCAACAAAGTGGTTCCATTGTTGGGGGGTCTTATCTCTCTGCAGAATCACAGTCGACGTATTTCTATATAACAGACAGAATCTTTTTTATGAATATATATATATATATATATATATATATATATATGTGTGTGTGTGTGTGTGTGTGTGTGTGTGTGTGTGTGTATAATTGATTAATAAACTTATATTTTTATGTTGCGTTTCCTATGGAAAATGAAGAAAATTATTTTTAAATTTTGGTCTCTGCTGTGTCTCCACCAATTGTTATGTATCAATGGACGTGCGCTCGATCGTTGTACAAACAGACAGACACACATGCAGAATCTTTCAATTATATATATATATATATATATATATATATATATATATATATATTATATAATCATTCATTGGCATTTCAGTCTCAGAAGACTATGATAAAGTTTTATGTGCCCCTGAAGTTACATCGCCTCCTGTGACTGTGAAGTCCGATGTTTGAAAAACATTCTCGACCACAGATTTTGCATTTGAAGGCTGTCCCTGAAGATGTTGATGTTCCGATGCTTTGTTGCCGCTGCTTTCTTTTGAACCTCTTAGCTTCATGGTGTTGCGTCAGGGTGACTTCTTACATGAACAGTCCTCTACGGAGATTCTGCCACCACCAATATATATATACCAAACAAAAATCTGATTTTACATCCGAAGAAGTTATTTACAAAATGTGTATACGTATTGTCCTAATAGAAATAGAAATGGCTGATATGGATTGCCATATGAATATCTGAATAAACACCCGAATCAATAATAGAAGTTAAGAACGCCGGCTTTTGTTGTATAGGCATTTTCCTCTCTTCTTATCATCTTTAATACATATCTGCTTCTAATCTGGTTAATTATGGATCTATCTGTTATCTGTGGGTCTTCTCTCTGTTCTTCTTATCCTCTTTCTTGTGAATTCTTGCGCCTTCTTTCTTTTGTCCGTTGCTGTTTGTAGTAACAAAGACTTGATATTTTTTTAGACGTCTTTATTCAACACAAGTAAAAACAAAACACGCGGGGAAATGGCCTACGAACGGCAGAAGTCATTTTCAGTCACCCAACCAAAACTGGCTTTCCTAAGTATCTTTCTGTTCACACGCTTGGCTCTGGCCAATCAGAGACTAACTACAAGTTTAGTAAAAGGTTAAGTTCTGTAAATTACTTACACGGTTTTTTTTATTCACATAAACCATCTGAGTAAGACGATGAAGACACGTTGGACAGTGTCGGAGAAGCAAGGATGAACTCATGAATGACGTTCTCATGCGGACACATACACATGTATACACCGGTGTGGCCGACCAGCAAAAATCTACATCAATCAGCTCTGTTCGGATTCTTGAGGCTACACGGAGGACTGCCAAGGGTAGTGAACTATAGCAAAGTTTAGATAGATAGATAGATAGATATATAGATAGATAGAGAGTCATGGATATCCGTTCTGTTAGTGCGATATGAGGAGGATGATGATGATGATGATGATGATGAATTTTGGTCGAAAATGTCCTGATTAGTAATTATCTGTGGTGATACCAGCGCTAAATTCGAATTAGACATTCAAGGACTCGTATATTAGTAGTGGGATAGAGAGCTCCAATGCCATTGGCGGGGGGGGGGTCACATGACTAGTAGTATAAAGCTACGGTCAACAGTAAATGTTCTAAGTAATAAATGGCTACCGCATCCACAACAAAATATTGTCTATGCATATATATGTGGGTGTGTAATGGTTTGGTTTCTTAGTTTAATGGCATATCAACCTTTGTGGGATTATTCAATTCCAAAGCCATCCTTGTAGAAGAAGAGTAGCGCTACTATATAACCCATATATAAAACCATAGAACAAATTATTTTTTGTAGCAATTGGACTTTTGAATTTATGACTAAAAAACAGTAATTACAATTTAGCAGTCGACTTTTTTGCTATTACCCCTTTGCAGGGTTGTTCAGTTTCGCGCACCTGCTACTAAGAGGGATCAAAGGAAATTCTTCTATAAATCACCTAAAATAAATTAACTATCCGATTTTAATAAACATTTCGGTATATTAAGTAATGAAAGAAGAACTTTTATTGTAAATAAATGTTTATTAAATTGGAAAGGCTAATTAATTTTTCGTTAGTTTTTGTTTCGCGTATTGATCCCTCGTGCACTTTTCTTGGTAATTCGGCTGGAGTTCAAACTCTCTTACTACGAATTCACAGTTCATGACATTGGCCATTACGCAACGGGCACTCTCCAACGAGAATTATTAATTATAAAAGATTTTCTATATATTTTTGTAACTTCCCACCAAGCCGAAATAGACCCAAAATTTGGTTGGTTTTATTTCTTTGTTTAATGGCATATAAACCTTCGTGGGTTAATTGATGCCAGAGCCATCCTTGTAGAAAAACAGTAGTGGTACTATTTAACCTATAGCTGGGGGATGAAGGGGTTTCGTATCTTTCCCAAGGGTATTAGTAAGAAAGTGAACGTCACTGCGCGACTGGAGTTCAAACTTGTTTGCTATGATGTCGCAGTCCGGTCCGTTAGCCACAACGGCAGGGGTACTCCCCGTATATGTGTGTATACGTGTGTATACGTGTGTGTATGTACGTGTGTGTATGTGTATATGGAGGTGGATATTGTGGGGGTTGGTTTTTGTTTTTAGTCAGATAATGTGCAGGTGGACGAAAGTTGAAACCAAATTCAAATTAGGGTGATGTCCGTGTACACATTATGAATTGGACCACACAACAATATTACCCGCTACTGAAACAAATAATAGTAATATGAAACCAGGAAGGAAGAAAGGACAGAAGAAAGAAAGGAAAGAAGGAAGGAAAGAAGGAAAGAATGGAAGTAAAACAACGAAACACAGAAATAAATAAAAAAGAAAACGGTGCTTCGCGTTGTCTATTTTCTTTTATTAAAGAAAAAGAATATAAGAAAAATAGAATAAAAACAAAAGAAAGGAAGGACTGAAAAAAAAGGAAGGAAGACAGTAAAGCAGGAAAAAGAAAGAAACGATGAAAAAGACAGAAGAGAAGGGAGGAAAGAAAGAAGAAAGGAAGGAAAAATGAAAAAAAATGAAAAAAAAACTAAAGAAACTTTCATCTTTTTTTTTTCATTTTTTTTTCATTTTTCCTTCCTTTCTTCTTTCTTTCCTCCCTTCTCTTCTGTCTTTTTCATCGTTTCTTTCTTTTCCTGCTTTACTGTCTTCCTTCCTTTTTTTTCAGTCCTTCCTTTCTTTTGTTTTTATTCTATTTTTCTTATGTTCTTTTCCCTTTCTTCTTTCCTCCCTTCTTTCCTTCATTCCCTTCTGTCTTTCTTTCTCTTTCACTTTCCTGCTTTAATTTCTTCCTTTATTTTTGGGTCATTCATTTCTTTTCGGTTGTTTCCTTCTTTTTGTTTCGTTTTTTCCCGTTTCTGTTGTCCTCCCTGCCTTCTATCTTTTTCTTCTTTTTTTTTCTTTTTCCTCTTTTTCTTTCTCCTTTTTCTTCTTTCTTCTTCCTTTCTATCTTTTTTTCTTTTTTCTTCTTGAAAAGTACAAAAACAACAAAAAGTAAAAAAGATATAAGTCAGAAAAAGGGGGGGGGCAATAGAGAAGAAAGTTTAAAAAAAAAACAAAGAAAGAAAGAAATTACATTGAAAAGGAAAAAAGAAAGAAGAAAAGAAATAAAAATAAAACAAATAAAATAGAATAAAATAAAAACATACGAAAAGAAAAGAAGAAAGAAAAACAGAAAGAGAGAAAGAAAAGAAGAAAAAGAGAGGAACAGAAAGAGAGAAAGAAAGAAGAAAAAGAGAGGAACAAATAGAGAGATAGAAAGAAAAGAAACTAAACAAGAAATAATGTAAACAAGAAAGAAAAGAAATATACAAGAAATAAAACAAGATGTTATTTTAGCCGAGTTGAATTCATTTCCTTTCTACTGAAACACACATCAGACTAACAACGTCCAGTTTTGTCGATTTGTGCTCCTCACAAGAATCGTTCATTCTTTGATTCCTTAATTACTTTTAAAGATATTTATACTACGTCACTTAAGATGGAATTTATGTTCACAAAATATCCTGACCAAGAAAAAGAATGGACGCAACCAGATTGTTCTCTCCAAACTTATACGACTCGCACAAAACGACTCATTTCGCGCGCACACAGACAAGTATGTTCATTGCGCTGTTTACACCTTTTTTGTATTAATATATAATCTAGCTGTGATTTTCTATTATTTTAGTAGGTATAATTCTATAGTTTTCCCTTCCTTTTCAGAAATTTGGGCTGACTTCTGATTTAGGTCGGAAAATTAAAACGGAACGTTTTTTGGTGATCATGACAGTTTAACTACAGTCTCTGAATTAACATTTTGCAAATTGGGTTACGGTTTTAGGGGATTAAGGTTGTTTTTAATTACGTATTGCTTAAAAATACAACAAAAAAACCAAATTAATATACATTTAATTAACCATTGAAATTAATTATTGAATCTATTATTGAGATAGTTGTTTGTGTTAGTATTGCAATGTATAATTTCAATTAAACTCAGTTTAAAAAATATTTTTAAACATTAAATGTATAGTAATTTGGGTTGTTTGTTGTTTATTTTTTTAAGCAATACGTAATTAAAAACAACCTTAATCCCCTAAAACCGTAACCCAATTCGCAAAATGTTAATTCATAGACTGTAGTTAAACTGTCATAGGGGATCACCAAAAATCTTTCCCTTTTAATTTTCCGACCTAAATCCGAAGTCAACCGAAATTTGATGTTTTGGCATAAAAGCCTCTTCTATCGAGATAGAAAACTTGGTTATATGTTCATCATTTCTGTTTGCGGAATCGTATTTGTTTATTTAGACATTCAGCGGATTGTATTTATGTGTGTGTGTTGGATTTGGTTAAATATCTCATTAGTGAGGCTGTAACATGAGATGATTGTTGTGCAGAGTTTGCCATTAATATGAATAAATATAGATAATGGTTTCAAGTATTACTACTGATATAAATAATATAATTGATGATTTTAATTCCTATAAATATAACTAATTTAATAAATGTAAATAATATAATTAATGGTTTCAAGTATGACTATTAATATAATGAATATAATTAATGGTTTCAAATATTCCCATTAATATGAGTAATGGTCTACAGTATTTCTATTAATGTAATTAATGGTTTCAAGTATTCCTATCAATACAATTAATGGTTTCAAGTATTCCTATTAATATGACTAATATTTTCAATGGTTTCAAGTATTACAATTAATATAATTGAACGGTTTCAGTTAAATGACTTGAAGTATTTCTATAAAAGTGATTCGTTCAGTCGTTCACATAAAGTTTTTGCGTTTGTGAAAGTGAAAGAATTTTTCCTGGAAATGCTGGAAATTTTTGCATCAAATTAATAATAAACATTGTATTTGGAGGAGGGAATAGTTTTGTTTTGATTCTTGCTTTTTGTTGCTTTTTGTTTATTTAAAAAAGATGTTTTCAAAAGAATGAAGTTAGAAAAACGGACATGAGTTAAACATGGTCGACCAATCGAGTCTAAATTGTCAGATAAGAAACACTGACATCTGCTGATCGTCAACACGTGAACAAATAAGTGACAAGACCTCCTGTTGAATTTGTTGATCATTTACACTGTTGACAGGCAACATTACATGGCCACCGTTGAGGGTCGGGAGAAAGATAGAGAGAGAGAGAGAGGGGGGAGATAATGAGTGTGAGAAAGAGAGAGTGGGGAAGAGAGAATGAGAGAGAGGGAGGGGAGATAATGAGAGGGAGTGGGGAAGAGATAATGAGAGAGAGAGAGAGAAGGGGAGAGTGAGATCTAAAAACTATACACGCGTTAGTTTAGCTAAAACAAAAAAGAAGGAACCAATGCAAATACACAAATTCTGGGGTTTACAAACGTATTGGTAAATATAGAGAGAGGGGAAGAGAAAGAGAGAGACAAGGAAATTGAGAGAGAGGGAGAAAGAAAGCGATATAACAGAGATATAAAGAGAGAAGGAAAGAGATCCTAAAGGATGCACACCTTAGCTAAGCTAAAAAGAATCAATGCAAATATTCACATTCTAGAAGGTCACAAACGTATATATGAACAGAGAAAGAGAGAGAGAAAGAGAGAGAGAGAGAGAGAGAGGGTGAAAATAAGAAAAAGAGAGAGAAAAAGAGAGAGAAAAAGAGAGGGGATGAAAGTAAGAGAAATAGAGAAAGAAAAAAGAAAGAAAGAGAGAGAGAGATATCTAAAGATTACGCACATTTTAGCTTAACTAAAGAAATCAAGGCAAATGCGGTCACAAACGAATAGATGAACAGAGTGTGAGAGAGAGAGAGAGAGGATAGAAAGAAATAGAGAGAGAAAGTAAGAAAAAGAGAGAGAGAAAGATCGGGAGAGAAATAAATAGATAGACATAAAATGAAAGTAAGAGAGATAGAGAAAGAAAAAAGAAAGAAAGAAAGAGAGAGATAGATCTATAAAAAAAACTCTGACTTTAGCTTAGCTAATAAAGACATCAATGCAAATACACACATTCTGGAGGTCACAAACGTGTAGACAAACAGAGAGAGGGTGGGGAGAGAGAGAGAGAGGGTGGGGAAAGAGGGGTGGGAAGAGAGAGAGATGAAGAGATATTAATACATTGTCATATACATAGACATATGCTTATGCCTCATGCTACCCATACCTACAAGAATTTTCCCTGAAAAGAAAAAAGCAACGTTCCTTGAGGGTTCTTCAGAATTCTATTTGATTTTTTTTTGTTTTGTTTTTGTTTTTTTCAAATGTCCACTTCAATCGTTCGTGCTCCACCAGAATCATTTTTCTGGCACCAATCTCACTGTTATGTTCATTGCTGGTTTCTGGTTCCAAACTCTGAAAGATGATGGCCGGTCTCCATTCTCCTCATCTGCCCAACATGCTTAACATTATATCTTGCTCAAGACCCTCTCCCCTGTCCAGGTTTTGGTCGATTACTTTGCTCACTACACTGGCACACTTACACACACAAGAATTTATGCACCAGCACCAAAGATGCGCTTGGCGTAACGGTTATCGTTGGACAAAATGGTTGGTTGGTGGAATTTTACGGCATGTCAACCCTTGTTTGCTTATTCTATGTCGAAGACATTTTGTTTTATTCATTCTTGTAAGGGTATTCAAATTTTTTTTCAAACTAATTTTTTAAATACATTTTCAATTCTCATTTTTTATCTACTTAACCCATTATCTATTTAACTGAGAACCGTTATTGAACTCGAAACCTTAAGATAACTAGGCGAATGCTCTACCGACCGAGCTAACTGGTCGCTTCAATAGAATTATTATCTATTCAAAGAAATGCCACTCTTCTTTCTAATGACGAAAAATAACTGCTCTGCCACCAGGATTCCGTCCTTAAGCCTCGTGGATCGTCACCCTTGGCTAACAGGTATCGAAAAAATTCTACCAGTTTATAAAACCAAACCAAACAAGATATTTACTGATATATCCGGGTTAAGGGATATATTATGAAGTTGGTAGTAAGGTATATTATCGCAGTAGTAGCTGGTGCGTCGAATAGCAGTACGTCTTCCGAGCAGTCGTGGTGGTAGTCTTGCTAGTAGGCTAGTAGGCGAATATGCTTAGTAGGCGAGTAAGCTTATGCACTTGTACCATCACAGTGTCAAATATTTATAGAGGACACTGTCCAATCAGATTATAGTGAGGGGGTACCAACGTATTTACATATTCATTACATCATTTACAAAAAAACTATTCGCCTTAAATCATATATACAAAAAGAAATCTGGCATTAAATAGTCCACAAGGTTTGATATGCCACTAAACCAAGTAACCAACTGACACGAAAATCACTTCTACCAATTCATATACTTGAATCTAATGAAAGATCAAATACGAAGAGTATGTCTACCAATACAATTTCTCTATCAAATGATATATTATCATCATCAGTTCGTGTTGACAGCACGGGTCCCCTTGACTGTTTCTTGCCATTCGTCCCTATCGACTGTTGCTCCTGACAGGTCCTCTGCACGGCATCTAGTATACGTGCAGAGATGATCGATGTAGGTTTTTGCTGGCCGACACTCACTGGTGTGTCGGTGTATTGGATCCCATAGGAGAAGGTCACTTATGAGTTCGTTCTTCCTTTTCCAGCAGTGTCCAAGGTTACCTGTTCGTCTAACTAGAATGGTTTGTGTAATAGGTGGCAAGTGGCTGTACAGCTGCTTTTTTGAAGGTTGCTGTATCTAAAATTTATTCAGGACAATGTGTAGCATTCTTGTACTGTTCCCATCTAGTTTTTTCTCTAAAAGTTTCAAGTTGTGCAGCCATATAGTAGTACTGACACAGCTACAGCTTAGAAGAATTTTCGCTTTATCTCATTACCGAAAAACAATAGTTGGCATTTAATAGCCCACAAGGGTTGATATGATACAAAACACCAAACAAACAAAATTCAAAATAATTGAATAGTGCGTATTCATACCAAAGTAATTGGTACCTCACTGCACGTTTAGCAAAAAACAAAAACAAGACAAAAATAGATAAATAAATAAAACAAACCTTGAAAATTTGTATAAACATCATTGTAAGAAGAATGCAGTGTTTGCATTTCACATAGTGGTAATACTCTTGGAAAAGATATCTATCAACCTATCCTCCCTCCACCTATGGATAAATAGTAGGGTAGACAAGGCTCTTTAATTTTTGTATGGTCACTGGCCTAAGAGATGGAAAACACTGAATTCAAACCTGTTATACTCCGCTTGTGTCACATCCTGTCGAGCGGAGAAATTGGGTAAATGCGTAAGAAGAATGCATTAGAGAAAATTATTTGTTACCAATTGTTTAGAACCCGTGGATTTTGTTATTTTTTGGTCTTTAGTTACACCAAATCGCCTCTGATGTCAACGTCACATCGCCTGTCAAAACTGAAAATCTTTTGAGTGTTCCCGCCAAAAAAGATTATGTCAATAGGTCATGTTGTTTTAGCGCGAAAAGTAGCGCGCGCAAAAACACACAACCCGAAAGCTCATTTATTATGAAAGATTTTTACTATGGTAAACTGAAGGATTAGTTTGTTTTAATTTGCTTAAATAAGACAAATACCCCCCCCCAAAAAAAAAGATGGCGACAAAAGGACAAATAAAATCACGAAGCTAGTTTAACTATTTTCATCACATTCACCCAAACTGCCAATCCCAGGTAATTAGTGAGTAAAGTAAAGTAAGTAGCTAGACAGCGAGGGAGTCTATACCATTTTCGCTAGCACTAGACTAAGGAGATTGTTTTTCATCTGAGACGGAGCACCACTCCTACCATCAGCTCCTTACTTTACTGCACAGATCCCTGTGCTACTCATTCGCTGAGTTGGTGAGGGCCAGTATCGAACCAGGAATCCCTTTTCGCTTGCGCTAGACCAAGGAGATTGTTTTTGCCTCTGAGGTGGAGCGCCACACCTACCAGCAGCTCCTTATTTTACTGCACAGATCACTGTGCTACTCATTCGCTAAGTTGGCGAGGGCCAGTATTAAACCAGGAACCTTGCGATTCCTAGGCGAGTGCTCTACCAAATGAGCGAAACTGGCCCTAATCATCTACCAGTCTTTGCTGGATGCTCCATAATTGCGACCTTGTGCCACATTCTAGCCTTTTCTGTTTATTTAGACGTTTGGCTTTTAGTATTTGGACTTTTGTTTTATTGTTTATGCTAAAAAAGATTTTTGTGTTATCGACTAAAGCTCTTCTAGAATTTATGGAGGAGTTGTGGTCTTGTAAGATATGTTTATTGAAGTTAGATAAATGACAAGTTAATCTGTGAGAGAGGGTGGTGTTTGTATGACTAATGTATGAATTAAGTATTGTTGTATCCTCATTAGGGGCTGGAGATGCAATCTCTCAAGGAACAAAAAATTTGACACACAATATTCGTTCTCCATAATGATGTTTTGTGGGGTTCACTATATATAAATACTAGGGTGAGTCAAAAAGTAATGCCATTCTGTTTAGCACAGGTATAATTACCAATACAGGAACATGTATTACACATCAAAATGAAGCTGGTCCTCTGTGGATCACACCCCTACTTTTCCACATAGACATTGTTACTCTCAATAGCAATGTTTCACCTTCGAATGAGAGCATGTATCCCTGCCCCGTAAAATTCTGTTGACTGTTCTTTGAGCCATTTCTTCACTACAGATTTCCCTTCTTCGTCTGGAATAATGTTTGCCTCTCTTCGGGTCCATGAAAGAGGGTTTGAGAGGCAAACATTAGTCCAGTCACGACGAAGTTAACCCCCCTCTCTCTCTCTCTCTCTCTCTCTCTCTATATATATATATATATATATATATATATATATATATAGAGAGAGAGAGAGAGAGAGAGTGAGAGAGAGTGAGTAGTTTGATACATACCTGTCCCAAGGGTATTAGCCCTATGTGAAACGCAACCATTAAAACATTTTACCCCGAAGAAGACTGTTTTCTGAATGTTATGTCTCTATTTTTTAAATTTTATTTTATATCTAAAATAATACTAAATAGAATACGATGTATACAAGGAAAAATTCTTGGTTGAAACACGTGTCGGCAATTCAATAAATTCTCATCCATACATTTTCTTTCCATTTATCTTTCAACATAAGCGTTGGATTCACTTCCATTCTTCTCAATTACACACACACAAAACACACACACACACACACACACACACACACACACACACATATATATATATATATATATATATTATTATTATTAGTAGTAGTAGTATTAGTAGTAGACCGGAATACTTGAAGCCATATAATTGTGTGTAAATTTATTGTATGAAATTAAATAACCATAAGGAGTTGATATGCCGTAACCAAAATAAACCAAAACAAAACCACTTCCTTTTGGGCTTTTTAAAAATCTGAGCTCATATTCTGAATTTAACCCACAAGGAAGTTCTGCTCTGTTATACCCATTGAGTTAATATGGAAAATGGGCGCTAATGGTCCAATTTATCATTTATATATATATATATATATATATATATATATATATATATATATATATATATATATATGATTTTCTTGAGACTATATTTTTGAAATCAATAGCATTGATGCTGACAAAGTCCCTTCTCTATACGAAAAAAACATGGCCGGTCATTTAGGCCAGTTAATTATTCTTTCATCTCAAAAACACAGATGACCGCTTTACTTTCAATAAGAAGTTGAATAAGAAAGAGAATTTAAAATCTAATGCAATTATATAAAGACTGAATGCATCTGGTTTTGATTTATGAGCCAAAAAATAATCTTGGGAATCTAAGAGCTGGGTATATGGACTATTGAGGAGATGACAGCGATTTTATTCATCTAAAGACTAACCATGCGAGATATATAGATATGAACAGATTTAGACAGATAGATAGATAGATAGATATGGTTGGTTAGTTGGCTGGTTGCTTGGTTGCTTGGTTGGTTAGATTTTACGGCATGTCAATCTTGATGGGTTATTTTATGCCGAAGATGTTTGTTTTATTCATTCTTAATGGGTATTAAGTTTGTTTTTGTTTTGTTTTTTGTTGTTGTTTTTTTTAAACTCATGGTTATTTCTATTTACTCTATTGATGGACCCCGAAAACTACCACTCCTGGTCAGGGTAGACCTGGGAGTCATGGCGATGAAGAGGCGCACTACACTCAGAGATCCAGAAATTGAACTTCATCATTAGATGCAGTTTAACGTCATACCTACGATAGGATAATTAGTCGTGATTTTTTTCTCTACTAGTTATCCCAAACATGCTATCTTGAGCCAATTATAAAATATACCTCAAGTCTCTTGGTTCAATACTGGCCCACATCAACTCAGTGGCTTGAATTTGTGTGGTAAAGTGGAAAGCTGGCGGTAGATATAGCGCTCCACCTCAGAAGCAAAAACAATTTCACTGGTAAAAACGTGGAAAAAAACTCCCCCCTCCCTATCTGACTGATACCGATAATTGGCCACTCCGGCAATTTTACTACTATCACGCCATGAGAGTTTATTGTACCTGTTTTAGCTGGTGGTTTTTCCTTTGAGTCTGAGTGACAGCAAGTCTTCTCAGATTTCCACGGCTATTTTTAGTATCCTAGCCAATTTTAATATTACTGGTTTCAATTCTGATCTCCAGTTCCTCCAATATCTTCTCCAGGTTTTTGGGAATGCTCCAAGGGAACTGAATACAACTGGTATCACCGCCACATTTATGTTCCACAATTTTCCAGCTCACTGGCAGGATCCAGCTATTTGCTCAGGTTGCTTAGAGTACCTGCTGTTGTACAAGTGGTCGCCCAGTTAAGTAATGAACATGCTCATTGCTAGTTTAATTTCGGTGATCAACCTGAGTCCTTTGTTTATCAAATATTTAATTGATTCAGCAGTAAATGTCCCGAAAAGGTTGCATATGCCGTAAATCAACAAAGCACCCATCAAACCCAAACCAGACCTTCAGCTGCAGTCACTTGTCGCTCTCACATTAGCCTTATCAGCCACGAACTTGCCTGCATTCAAAGTTGACCACCACCCTCTTAACTTTCATTCACGAAGCTAAGTGATGATGATGATGATGATGATGATGATGATGATGAGGATGATGATGATTGGTAAATTTTAAGGGATTTGTTATTTATAGAACTTGTAAATGAATCCGTGTAGTTATTATATCTGTTTACATTAATTTTTTACCCTTACCTGATTAGCAAAATCCTATTTCAGGGATTATGAATATAGATATAGCATTTAACACCGAAACCAAAAGCCGAAATTTGGCAATCATTTGTATAATTTAATCATTTAAACTTTAATAGTTTGATAAATCATAAACTTGCATTTAGCTTTAGGGATTTTTTTAGAACCGTCAGTAATTCCGTCAGATTAAATGTAACAAAATACTGGCACATATGAAAATAAGATTAACGGAACGAAACGAAACGAAACGAAACGAAACGTGGGCACGTGAAAAAAAAGGTTTTTTGTACAACAGTAAAATAAGTCGAAAAAAAAAAACGAAAATTTAATCTTGAATTTTAAAAGTTTTTTGTAGATTTTTCATAAGCTTTATAAAGTCTATTGTTCTCTTTCGTTTTTTGTATACGTTTGGTCCTTAATCGTCCGGCCGTTATCACCTTGCAACACCTTCTGGGTAAAAATCGTCCAAATCGTCCAAGATTATATGCAAAAATGTAAATCCTGAGTATCTGGTGTTTCTTATTTCTTATCAGCGTCGATACCTCAGCAAAATAATACACCATTTTGTTTTTATTATAAAGGAAGAAAGGGAAGAAAGAGACATGCTACACAGAAAAATATAATTAGAAAGAAAGAAAGAAAGAAATGAAAGACAGACAAAGGGGCGATAATGATAATCTGTTGCGATCGAACGTAATGAAAAGAAGGCAAGAAAGAAAAAATGTGAGAGAGAGTTAAATCAAGATTATTATACTTTTTAAAAATTGAAATATATGCAATAGCTCTTAATTAAACATATCAAACGTTGTAATAATTAAATTATTATACTGTGGTATATCCACAGGTCTTCGTAGTCTATGTATTAGTACGTTAGTATCTACCTTCATGTGTCAGTTTAACACACACAAACACACACACCCTATCTGGAGAAGCATCGTAGTTGAGGTATCAGTATGGGTAGGGTATGGGGTACGGGGATGGTACGTGTTGAGAGAGGATGAGACAGTGGTGAAGAGGTGACAATGTGGAGCAGCTCGAAGAGATGACAGATTGAGGAGTGGCAAGAGTGTGAACGGAAGTGATAACGCTAATCAGTTTCAATGGATAAGAATGTAAAGATAAGAGACAAACAGGCACACAGAGATACAGACAGACAGAGAGTTAAATCAAGATAAGGAGAGTGAAAGAAAAAAAAAGAGTGAAGGAAAAGGAAGAGAAAAATAAAAGGAAGAAAAGAGTGAAAGAAAGAAATCAAATAACAACAAGAGAACGTCAACTATTTCACGAAGGCTTACATAAAAAGACTCGGAAATTGTTAAATACAAATAAAAATCTACAACAATTTTTCTATGGTGTTATTTTAATACAAAGGTAGAAGGAAAAGCAGAAGCAGAAGATAGCGGATAATTTTTATTATCAACTACCGTGGAATTTCTATGGGTCTAGCTAGTTTTATATAACATTCCGTGTTTTCTATGTACCCCCATTTCATCCTGCTTGTAAGATTCTCCTATAGTATTGCCTTATGATCAGGAAAATATGAGAATTAGTTGCAATATATAAATTAATTCCAGTGTTATTCTATCAACCAACATGCCTCCATATATATATATATATATATATATATATATATATATATATATATATATATATATATATATATCAAAATAAGTGTATTTTGGCAGCATTTTTTCTTTTAAGCATGTTGTGTTAAACTGTACAGACAATTCTTGTCGGACGAGTTTTTGCTCGATCCTTTCTAATTTTCTGGCCATTTTTTTGGTGTCAGTTCCACCCTGACATCCAAAAAATGGCCAAAAAATTAGAAAGGATCGAACAAAAACTCGTCCGACAAGAATTGTCTGTACAGTTTAACACAACATGCTTATATATATATATATATATATATATATATATATAAGGAAAAATAAACAAAGAAAAGATAATGCTGAATGGATAAAATAGATTTTATTTTACTAACACGTGTTTCGGCCAGGAGTTAGTTCATGTATACATGTATTCTATTTATTATCATTTTAAATATAATAATAATAATAATAATAATAATAATAATAATAATAATAATAGAAAACTACAAGATCTTTACGTACACAAAGAATAACAGCCTCCGTCAGAGTAATTTTTTACCATTTTACTCTGACGAAGGCCGTTATTCTTAGTGTACTTATAGATTTTGTAGTTTTCTCTTATTATTATTTTATTCTATATTTAAAATAGTAATAAATAGAATACATGTATACATGAACTAACTCATGACCGAAACACGTGTTAGTAAAATAAAATCTATTTTATACATTCATCATTTTCTTTCCTTCGTTTATTTTTCCTTACAGGATACCATCGGATTCGCTTCCATTTTCAAATTACACACACACACACACACACACACACACATATATATATATATATATATATATATATATATATATATCATCAGACCGTGCCGATAGCTTCGGAGCCCCGTTCCTCTCTAATCCGTCCCTATCGCTCCTGCCAAGTCTTTCGCACGGCATACAGAATAGGTGCAGAGATTGATGTAGGTTTTTTTTCTGGTCGGTCAACACTGATGTGTCTATGTGTAGGTGTGCTGGATTGTGGGTTGTCAGTATAACAATACCTTTCAAATAGACAAGATGGTCTGCTGAAACAGTTGAGCAGGTTTTTTTTTTCTTCTTTGTGAAATAAGTGGCTAAAATGTTTGTAAAAGTTTTTGTATGGATAGTGGGGGGGGGGTTAAGGGCAGATGAATAAACATATGTTCCCCTGACGAATGCAGGTTACTTGAATAGGGGGTCTGGGGCAGCGAAGTATTTACTGGTAAAGTTTAAAGATTATTACACCAAAGCTCTTCTACTGGGAGGTTCACTTATAAGTTCATCCTCGCTTGGTCACCGGTGTCCAACATATCTTGTTCATCTCACTTGGATGGATTGTGAAATAGGAGGCAGGTGGCCGTACCGCTGATTTCTTGTGGAATGCTGATTTCAGGATTTGGTCAAGACAGCAAATCTTTGTACAGCTATCATCTAAATTTTTTCTTCTTAGGGCTTCGTTAGGGTCCAATTAGTACAGCCCTACAGTAGCATTTTACGGGTACATCTTGAAATAATTCTGATTAGAATGACTGATCAGATTTCCATATGAATAAGGATCTGTCTATAGAAATCCATGGCTTTCCTATGCGCATGTTAAAATCGCTTTCTGTTGATGAGATACTACTACCTAAGTATTGAGCTGGCCTAGTAATGTTTGGGACTTAACGTTCTGTGTACTTTCCCGAATGGTGGGCTATACGATCTTAAATGAGACATCAGTACTGTATGGTGCTATTTGCACTTAAATTAATTTGGAACAGAAGGCGTGTGTGTGATAAGGAGGGAGGAAAAAGGAAAAACTAATTATATGTTCTCTCCCTATATATAGTCATCCATAGACACGTGTTTCAACTTATCAAGTCTCTTCAGCGTGGCTAGATATTTGTAAGCTACCTACAACCGGGATTGAAATCTGTCAGTCCGTCACCTTAACTATCAGGCTGTCATCACTTACAGAATGCGAAGGTGATTTTAACTGTTTTAATACACATATCACTTTGTATGTAAAGGCCGTCATAGAGTGCTACATCCCTTATAAGGAGAGCGTTGCATTTACGCTTTTAGTTGGCGGTCATATATATATATATATATATATATATATATATATATATGTGTGTGTGTGTGTGAGTGTGTATGTGTGTGTGTGTGTGTGTTCAGAGGTTCCGTTCAGCTTTCGTACGAGTAAATACATTGGCATTATATATATATATATATATGAATCACAGAACTTAAAAATAAAATTTAAATAATAAAAACATTTAATCGTAAAAAAATTCCTTTAATAAAAGTCTTTTGAATTCCAACCGTCACATTTCTTAACACCCATCCCTTCCGTTTAAATGTTTTCGCTTTGTTGCCAACATCTCAAAAATTCGCTACATTATTGTCAAAAGATATCATGGAACATGACCGACATATATATGGCGCGAAATGCCCACGTTGGTGATATTGTAACGTCTTTCGTTTTTTTTTTGCAGTATTAAGGTTTTTGTTTGTAAACTCATTTTAACTTTCCTCTCCGACCCAAACAACTACGGGAGTGAATGAGCTCTGATGATGATTTTTGTAAAATCGAAATATTGATCAATATCAGCTATGATTATATTATAAATTGTTTTCTTCTTTAGCAGCATTGTGATGTTCATATAACATGTATCATTATATATATATATATATATATATATATATATATATATATATATATATATGTGTGTGTGTGTGTGTGTGTGTGTGTGTGTGTGTGTGTGAATGTATTTATAAAAGCAATATATTCGCTTTTACGAAAGCTAAATGGAACCTCAGACCTCTCAACCGTAAAGAGTAAAGGTCAGTGCGTTTGATAAACCAACATATATTTCACTCTTGAACTAATTCACATTGTTACAATCCCTATATATATATATATATATATATATATATATATATATATATATATATAATAAAGTAATGTGAAAGAAATTCCAAGGTCTGAAAAGCCAAAGAATACCTCCCAGGAATTGAAAAGTAAACGACAAATATCAGAAGAGGTGGCGCCACTCACTTTTTGAGTCGTGTAGACATTTCCTGTTTAAATCTGTTTATCTCACTCTTGTCTCGGGTGGCACGGATACTAAGGTGGCTTCCTTTGCTCGGGTTTCATAAGAAAAACGTCCTCATTCGACCCGACCACTAACGGAAGGTTTTCAACACACACCCCTCCCCAACGACCGCCAATGTCAAACATTTTACACGTTGATTCAATCTCCTTATGTTTATTACGTAGGATTGTATTATTAGTGTCTACTCATCAGAAACTAAATATTATCTATCTTTATTATTATTACAGTTCATTTCCACGATTATTTTCTTTCATTATTGGTGTTGTTTTGTTTGTTTTTGTTTTTGGTTTATTTTTGATTTATTTTAAAGTTTCTTGCAGCAATGCCCCCCTATTGCTGCAATTAACTTAGATTAACCATGTCGTAATCTTCTTTGTAATCTCCACAATTTGTCGCTTGAAATACCCTATAGTTGTTTTTCTTTCCCGATTTTTGTTTCTAGATTTTGTTGTTTATAATGAGTCCTTGGATTAACATTGCTATTATTTACAGCACAAATTGTCTTATTCATTATATATATATATATATATATATATATATATATATATATATATATATATATATATATATATAGTTGTGGAAAAGCTCTACTCTCAACACACAGTTTCTGTGTTCAAGGTACACTATCCCGAGGAAGGTGTACCTTGCACACCGAAACCGTTTTTCTACAACTATAAATGCATATTTTACGAAATATAATGAACACTTTTGGATTAACTACTTATGCTACTACAATGAAAACGTGGTATTAACTTTGTGATATATATATAATATATATATATATATATATATATATATATATTATATATATATATATACATATATATATATATATATATTATATATATATATTATAATATTATATTTATATCATACATTGCTGACAGGGGGTGAAACATCCTGTATCTCAAATTATATCAAATTTATAAAACACTGCAATAGAATTCTAAGAAATTTTTGACAACAGAGAAAAGACGTGTTTGAGATTAAAATAAGATATTCTATGCTCGTTTTGGTTAGTTCAGGTACATCGATTGGAATGTCGTTCGTTTGTTCGTTCGTGGATATGTCGCTCACACAGTCGTAATTAAAACGGAAATCCCGTTGGAGGATATATTGCATATATGATTTTGGTGGCTTGGTTCAATTGCATGTCAATCCGTCTGAGTCATTGATGCCAATCGTGTTATATATACACGATTTGTGGTTGCTGCTACTCACTGGTCAGTCGGCATCTCGACGAGGCTGCTGTTAGCCTGTCGCGCCGAGCGTCACGCAGGGGTCCTTTCTTTTACACCACACGGAATGACTCAGACTGGATCAAACTGGACTCACTGAGTGACGCGTAACACGAATTCTGATTGACTGGAAAAATGTTCTCTCTTATTCGTCCCGGAAATGGGTGCGTGCAGCCCAGTTAAAATATCAACTTGTCTTTGTACACTTGCGGTTGGGTTATTGAAAGGAATTCTGTCAGGAGCGTCAACTCGATTTCCTCCTTCCTCAGATTTTTTCCTTCGGTAGATACCACTTTTGACCCATTACTTATGCCGAGTATTATTGATTTAATCTTGTTTTTTTTTTAATCTTTATTCTTTTCTTCATTTATTCATTATGTCCATTTATTTATTTATTCTTAATAACAATATAAGACCAACAGTTCAGTTTGACCCCTTCGAAAGCCCATTATCACCTTCTCAAAATCTGTATCTCTCGAATCCCACGTGACAGCCACTAGCCAATCAACAAATGCCCACTTGATTCCTTCTTTTCTCAGGCTTTTCCTTCGGCATTTACGACCTTTGACCTGCCACTTGTCAATCATGCCTCTGAAATGTTTTTATATATCTGATATCCAGGAAGCCAAGGGTGGTATGGTTATTCCGTCACTCATTTCTTTCTCAGAGTATTTCGCAGAGGATTAAATTTAATACTAACGATATAAAAATGCAAAATAAGAAAAGTCGAACGTATTTTATTTTATTTATTTTGTTTTTATTTCTGTTTCAGTTAATTTTTACTCTTATTTATTTATCTATGAATTTGTAATAACAATGGACACTTAAATTTTTGTCTCGATTTTGTTTTCAAAACCGAAAAAGAAAAACGCAGTCATTGTTAAACTCAAAAGTGATAATTTCGTTTACTGTTGTTTAGAAAAACAATATATATAATATATATATATATATATATATATATATATGTGTGTGTGTGTGTGTGTGTGTGTGTGTGTGTGTGTGTGAATATATTTATATATATATATGTATATATCTTTTATATTTATGTAAATATATATTGTAATATGTATGTAAGTAAAATATATATATATGTAAAACATAAATATATATATATGAATATGTATTATATAAATATATATATATATAATAAATATATATATATATGTGTGTGTGTGTGGTGTGTGTATCTGTGTGTGTGTGTGTGGTGTGTGTGTGTGTGTGTGTGTGTGTGTGTTGGCTTACTCATGTTTTTATTCAATTGCACATATACAATGACAGGTTGTTTACGAAAACGAAAAAAATATGCTTCCCGGCAGTAAATGCCTAAGTTAACGTAGCCAACTTGTCAGCCGGTGAACTAACCCCAGTTCTCACTGGCTGTATGTCTGTATGTGTGTGCTTCTAATATATAATTTGCAATCAGATCTATTCGAGCAATATATAGGTACTACCACTCCGCATCACAGTGGATCTGGGAGTAAAGGAAAGTAAGGAGTACTCCACACTCCACTTCAAACTTCAAAACTGTAGCCTCACCACCGGATGCAGCTAGGCAGCAGACCCAGGACACACCCAGGGGATCCAGTCAGAGTATTCTAAGCCGCGTCGACAGGGCGTCCTGCCAGGAGAGTAAGATTTTAGCTGGTCTATTTACTCAGATTCCCATGAGTACAGATACCACACTTTGATCCAAGCTAAAAGTGTCGGGGATGGATAATTTGATCCAAGAATGTGTACACAGAATTTACATCGCCTTGTCCGCTGGGGCACCGACTGCACCTCTGCAGATGGGTAAAATCCCTCCAACGTGGCCAACTATTGGCCGTGGGTGGTGAAACGTGATGTTTAGGATGAAATCCTGTTGGCTGAGCAATCCATGACATGCAACACTCCCCTTTGGACTTTATAGGCTAGACGGGCGGTCGGAGAAGCCCCCTCCGATCAATCAGCTGGTCATGTCAAAACCCTAGCACCTAATATGATTGTCCAATGCCTATAGCTCTTAATGGCATACTCCTTAACCCATTGTACCATATATCTGCTAGAAGGCGGTGGAGCTGCGCTTAAACTGCATCTAATGGAGAAGTTCCAAATTTGGGAGCTTGGGAATGTTGAGTACACTTTTAATCGCCATTGCTCCTTGTCCACTCTGACCCGGAATGGTAGTACCTGTTAGGGTCTCATCTATGGATAGAAACATGAGTTTAAAAAAAGTGTTTAAAAATGTTAAATATGTGATACCCATCAAGAATGAATAAAACAAGACGTCTTCGGCATAAAATCAATCAACAAGGTTGACATGCCAAAAATCAACCAACAAACCAGAATTACAGTCTCATCCTAGAAGTTACATATGAACACACAAAAGGGCGAAATCTCCGTGGGGAAGTAGGTTACCGTTGCTTGCTGCGATATCATAATAACGAATTCGAACTCCAGTCGTGTTATTAGGTTTTTACTTTCGACTATTACCCTTGGGGTAGGTATGTGCTCCGTCAACACACCACATTTATGGAACTTGAATAATACACTAACTCTCCTTACAAGGATGGATTTTGACATCAAATAAATCACAAAGGCTTGTAAGGTTTCCTTCTCACATTTTTAAAATCTTTGCTTCTTTTGTCTCCTTTTTTTCTTTCTGTGTCATTTTTCATCTTTCCTTTTTCTACACATAATTTCCTAGGTAGACAAAACTAACATTCGCCCTGTCGGCTGGAGGCAGAGGAATATACGGACTAAATGTCTGCAGAGTGGTAAAACCCTTGATTAAGATGAAAAATTTGCCTCAACAGGTCCTAGGTGTGGTATTGTTAGTCCGCTCAGAAAATGGGACCGGTCGACTTGCGTTCAAATTCGTTGGAGAGAGAGAGAGAGAGAGAGAGAGTAGAGCAGAGGAAAGAGAGAAGAGAGAGAGAGAGAGAGAAAGTCATGGATATGCCGCACTGCTGCTGCTGCTGTTTGCTTGCTGCATACTTCTGCTGTGCTGCTGAATGATGATGATCGATGATGATGATATTACTTGTACTCATCATCCCTGGCAGAAGTTTTCTGGCGAAAAGGGTGTTTTTTCTAAACTAGATTTAGAACTCAATTATTCAAGAAAAACCGCTGGCGAATTTTCGAACCATATTTCGATTCTAATAAGGACACATGGATGTTAAACATTGGCAATCCCCGACGGACGGCCAGAAAATTCTAATATTTCACATCGACTTTTAGAATCGAAATGATGGTTCGAAAAATTGGCATCCGCGGTTTTTTCTTTGAAATTGAGTCTGAAATACATAGTTGAAAAAACCCCTTTTCCCGCCAGAAACCTTTTGCAGATGAATGGAGTCAAGTAATCATCATCATCATCATCATCATCATCAGCAAGCAGCAGCAAAGAAGTAAGCAAATAACGCAGCAACAGCAGCAGCAGCAGTGCGGATATCATGACTTTCTCTCTCTCTCTCTCTCTCTCTCTTTCTCTCTCTCTATCTCTCTCTCTCTCATCTCTCTTCTCCATACGAATTTGAACGTCATAGTTCGCCGAGTCCATTTTCTGAGACGATAACAATTACACACCTAGGACCTGTTGAGGCAATATCCATTTAATCTAGGGTATTCAGCTGCATGCCAGACATTTAAGTCGTGTATGTTCTTCTGCTCCAGCGACAGGGCGATGTAGTTTTGTCTACCTAGAATTATGTGTAGAAAAAGGAGAGATTGAAGAATGGACAACAAGAAGAAAAAAAGGAGACAAAAGAAGAAAGATTTAAAATGTGAGAAGAAACCTTTCAACCTTTGTGATTTTTGATGCAAAATCCATCCTTGTAGAAGAGTAAAGTGGTAGTATTCAATCCATAAATGTGGGGTGTTGACGGAGCCTACCTACCCCAAGGGTAATAGTCCGAAAGTAACTAATAAGCACGACTGGAGTTGAATTCCGCTTATTATGAATATCGCAGTCAAGCACGCAACCTACTTTCCCACGAGATTCACTCCCTTTTGTTCTGTACTTCTAGATGAGACTGTAAGTTTGGTTGGTTGTTGGATTTATGGCATGTCAATCCTTGTTGGATTATTTATGGCCGAAGACGTCTGTTTTATTCATTCTTGATGGGTATTCAACATATTTAACAATTTTTTAAAACACATTTTTTTAAAACCTCATGTTTCTATCCATAGATGAGACCCTAACAGGTACTACATCCGGGTCAGAGTGGAACAAGGGAGAATGGCGATAAAAGTGTACTCCAACATTCCCAAAGCTCCAATTTGGAACTTTCTCCATTAGTGCAGTTTTGAAGCGCAGCCACCGCTTCTAGCAATATATGGTACAATGGGTTAAGGACGTATGCCATAAGAGCTGCATTGGACAATCATATTAGGTTGCTAGGGTTTGCATGACAGCCTGATTGATCGGAGGGGGCCTTCTCCGACCGCCGTCTACGCCTATATAAAGTCCAAAGGGGAGTGTTGCACTGACATGGATGGCTCAGCCAACAGGAATTTCATCCTTAAACATCACGTTTCACCGACCACGGCCATAGTATGGCCCACGTTGGAGGGATTTTACCTCATCGCAGAGGTGCCAGTCGGTGCCCCGGCGGAACAAGGCGATGTAAATTCTGTGTACACATTTTGGATATTATCCATCCCCGACACTTTTAAGCTTTTGGATCAAAGTGTGGTATCTGGTACTCAATGCGAGAATCTGAGTAAATAGCCAGGCTCATCTTTACTCTCCCTGGCAGGACGCCTGTCGACGCGGCTTAGAATACTCTGAGCTGGATCCCCTGGGTGTGTCCATGGGTCCTGCTGCCTGGTCTGCATCCGGTGGTGAGGCTAAGTTCTGAAGTTGAGAGTGGAGTTGTGGAGTTACTCCTTACTTTCCTGTACGATCCAGTCCACTTGTGATGGGAGTGGAGTACTCGTATGATATTGCTCGATCAGATCTGATTGCTAAATTAATATATTAGAAGCGCACACATACAGACATAACAGCCAGTGAGAACTGGGGTTAGTTCGACCGCTGGACAAGTGGCTACGTTTAACTTAGGCATTTACTGCCGGGAAAGCATAGGTTTTTTTTCGTTTTTCGTAAAACAAACCTGTCATTGTATATGTTGTCAATTGAATAAAAACATGAGTAATGGCCCAACACACACACACACACACACACACACACACACACTACACCACAAGTTACACACACTAACACACACCACATATTATATACTAAATGTTCTATACATTTAGTATAATTTATATATATAGCATTATGCATGTATAGTATTTTTATGTTTATTTACATATAATATATATTTACTCTATATATATAATTTACATATATATATTTAACATTAAATATAAAAGAACATATCATTTTACAGTATATAAGTATAAAGTATTATTGTTCACACGAATCACACACACACTACACAAGACAACAACAACACGACAGACCATGATATAATTACTATAGTAATATATACTCTATACTATATAATATGTTGTTCTAACACAGCTAAAGCGAATATTATCACATTTGAAGTTTAACAATGACTGCGTTTTTTCTTTTCAGGTTTTGAGAAACAGAAATGCGAGACAAAAAGTTTAAGTGTCCATTTTATTACAAATTCATAGATAAATAACATTAAAGTAGATAAAAAATTACTGAAAACAGAAATAAAAACAAAATAAATAAATAAATAGATTACTGTTCAGACTTTTCTGTATTTTTGCATTATTTTAGTATCGTTAGTATTTAATTTAATCCTCTGCGAATACTCCTGAAGAAGCAGAAATCTGAGAAGTTGACGAGCAATAACCATACCACCCTTGGCTTCACTGGAATATCAGATATATAAAAAACATTTTCGAGAGGCATGATTGACAAGGTGGCAGGTGCAAAGGTCGTAAATTGGCCGAAGGAAAAGGCTGAGAAAGAGAATCAAGTTGGGCATTTTGTTGATTGGCTAGGTGCGTCACGACTGGGATTTCGGAGTAGTAAGCAGATTTGAGAAGGGTGATAATAGCTCAATGACCGAGAGGGTCAAATCTGAACTGTCTTGGTCCTTAGTATTTAGTTATTAATACAGAATGAATAATAAATGGACAGATAATGAAATAGATGAATGAATAGAGAATAAAGATAAAAAAAAGACTAAGATAAATCAATAAACTACTCGGGCATAAGTAAGTGGGTACAAAGTGTATCGTACGAGAAAAATTCTGAGGAAGGAGGGGTTTTGAAAATTTCGAGTTTTGACGCTCCCTGACAGAATTCCTTTCAAATAACCCAACGCAAGTGTCACAAAAGACAAGTTGCATATTTAACTGGCTTGCACGCACCCATTTTCCGGGACGAATAGAGAGAACATTTTTTTCCAGTTCAATCAGAATTCGTGTTACGCCGTCACTCAGTGAGATGTCCAGTTTGATCCAGTCTGAGTCATCCGTGTGTGTAAAAGAAAGGACCTCCTGCGTGACGCTGGCGCGAACAGGCTAACAGCAGCCTCGTCGAGATGCCGACGACCAGTGAGTTAGCAGCAACCACAAATCGTGTATAATTAACACGATTTGGCATCAAATGATCAGAACGGATTGACATGTCAATTGAACCAAGCCACCAAATCATATACGCCAATATATCCTCCAACGGGGATTTCCGTTTTAATTACGAACTGTGTGAGCGACATATCCGCTACGAAGAACAAACGAACGACATTCCAAACTCGATGTCCCTGCTAAACCAAAACATCAGCAAGAATGCATCTTTATTTAATCTCAAACACGTCTTTTCTCTGTTGTCACAAAATATTTCTTAGAAATTCTATTGCTAGTATTTTATAAATTTGATATAATTTGAGATGTACAGGACTGTTTCCACCCCTGTCAGCAATGTATGAATTAATATAAAATTAGTATAGTATAAGTTATATTATATAATATATATATTTATAATATATATATATAGTATATGTAATATATATATATAGATATATATAATGTGATTATATTAAATATATATATAAATTATATATATATATATATTCCAAAGTTAATACCACGTTTTTTCATTGTAGTAGCAATAAGTAGTTAAATCCAAAGTGTTCATTATATTTAAGTAAAATATGCATTTATAGTGTAGAAAAAACGGTTCGAGTGTGCAAGGTAACACCTTCCTCGGATAGGAGTGTACTTGACACAGAACTGTGGTTGAGAGTAGGCTTTTTCCACAACTATAGTATATATAGTATATATATAGTATATATATATATATATATATATATATATTATATTATATATATGATAAGACATATTTGTGCTGTAAATAATAGCAATGTTAATCCAAGGATCATTATAAACAAAAAAATCTAGAAAACAAAAATCGGAATAGAAAAACAACTATAGAGGTATTTCAAGCGACAAATTGTGGGAGATTACAAAGAAGATTACGAATATGGTTTTAATCTAAGTTAATGTGCAGCAATGGGGGGCATTGCTGCAAGAAACTTTAAAATAAATCAAGATAATAAACCAAACAAAACAAACAAACAACACCATAATGAAAGAAATAATCGTGGAAATGAACTGTAATAATAATAAAGATGATAATATTTTAGTTTCTGATGAGTAGACACTAATAATACAATCCTCGTAATAAACATAAGGGAATTGAATCAAACGTGTAAAAATGTTTGACATTGGCGGTCGTTGGGGAGGGGTTGTGTGGTTGAAAACCTTCCGTTAGTGGGCGGGTCGAATGAGGAGTTTTTGCTTATTGAAACCCCGAGCAAAAGGAAGCACACTTAGTATCCGTGCAGCCGAAGACAAGAGTGAAGATAACAGATTTTACCAGGAAATGTCTATCAGATCAAAAAGTAGTGGCGCCCTCTTCTGATCATTTTTCGTTTACTTTTTCAATTCCTGGGAGGTAATCTTTGGCTTTTCAAGACCTTGGAATTTCTTCACTTACTTTTATTATATATATATATATATATATATATATTATATATATATATATATATAGGATTTACAATGTGAATTGCAGTTCAAAGAGTGAAATATATGTTGGTTTATCAACGCAACTGACCTTTACTCTTAACGGTTGAAGAGGTCTGAGGTTTCCATTTAGTTTCCGTAAAAAGGCGAATATAGTGCTTTTATAATACATTCACACACACACACACACACACACATCACACCACACACCACACACACACACACACATATATATATATATATATATATATATATATATTATGTAGAATATCCCTTCATGTATATATATTAGTATATGTAATATGGAAGGGGTAATAAATATATATATATATATATATATATATATATTATATATATGTGCTGGTGTGTGTGTGTGTGTGGTTGGGGTGTGTGTGTGTGAGTGGTGTGTGTGGTGTGTATGTTTGCATGATAAAACCTAACTATACATATATATATACGTGAGTAAGAAAAGTGGAATGCAAACATCACACAAAGCTGTCTAAAGAAGAAAACAATTTAATAATATATCATTAGCTGATATTGATCCAATATTTTCGATTTTACAAAAATCATCATCAGAGCTCATTCACTCCGAGTTGTTTGGGTCGGAGAGGAAAGTTAAAAATGATTATACAGAAACAAAAACTTAATAAACCTGCAAAAAAAAAGAAAGACGTTACAATTCCCAAACGTGGGCATTTCGCGCCATATATATGTCGGTCATGTTCCATGTATATCTTTTGACAATAATGTAGCTTTAATTATTTGAGATGTTGGCAACAAAGCGAAAACAATTAATACGAAGGGGATGGTGTTAAGAATTGACGGTTGGATTCAAAGAGACTTTTATTAAAGGAATTTTTTTACGATTAAATGTTTTATTATGTTAATTTTTAATTTTTAAGTTCTGTGATTCATATTATATAATATATATATATGCCAATGTATTTCTCGCGAAAGCTGAACGGAACCTTGAACCACACACACACACACACATAATCACACAACACACACACACAGCAATATATTATATAATATTTATATATATATTATTATTATGACCGCCAAACTAAAAAAGCGTAAATGGCACGCTCTCTTATAAGGGATGTAGCACTATGACCGGCCTTACATACAACATGTGATATGTGTATTAAAAAGTTAAAATTCACTTCCGCATTCTGTAAGTGATACAGCCTGAATTTAAGGTGAGGACTGAAGATTTCATCCCGGTTGTAGGTAGCTTACATATCTAGCCACCTGAAGAAGACTTGATAAGTTGAAACACGTGTCTATGGATGACTATGTAAGGAGAGAACATATAATTAAGTTTTTCCTTTTTCCTCCCTCCTTATCAAACACACACGCCTTCTGTTCCAAATTAATTTAAGTGCAAATAGCACCATACAAGTACTGATGTCTCATTTAAGATCGTATAGCCCACCATTCGGGAAAGTATCACAGAACGTTAAGTCCAAGACATTACTTAGGCCAGCTCACATACTTAGGTAGTAGTATCTCATCAAACAGAAAGCGATTTTAACATCGCATAGGAAAGGCATGGATTCTAGTGACAGAGTCCTTTATTCATATGGAAATAATGATCAAGTCATTCTAAATCAGAAATTATTTCAGATGTTACCCGTAAATGCTACTGTAGGGCTGTACTAATTGACGCCTAACTGAAGCCCTAAGAGAGAAAAATTTAGTATGATAGCTGTACAAAGATTTGGCTGGTCTTGACCATCCTGAAATCAGCATTCCACCAAAGAAATCAGGCGGTACGGCCACCTGCCTCCTATTTCACAATCGCATCCAACGTGAAGATGAACAAGATAATGTTTGGACACCGGTGACGCAAAGCAAGGATGAACTTTATCGTGAACCTCCCAGTAGAGAGCTTTGGTGCTAATAATCTTTAAACTTTTTACCGTAAAATACTTCGCTGCCGCAGACCGCCCTATTTCCAAAGTAAACCTGCATTCGTTTGCAGGCTGCGAACATATGTTCTGTAGTCTGCATTCATCTGCCCTTAACCGCCCCCCCACTTAATCCATACAAAGAAACTTTTATACAATCGTAGTTAATTTTATGCGACCACTTATTTAACAAAGAAGAAATAAAAAACCGATGCTCAGATCTGTTCAAGCAGACCATCTTGATTCTATTTGAAAGGTATTGTTATATAATACTGACAACGACACAATGGCAGCACATCCTACACATAGACACATCAGTGTTGACCGGACCCAGAAAAAAGACCTCCATAATCGTCTGCACCTAATCTGTTATGCCGTGCGAAAGACTGGCAGGGGCGATAGGGAGGATTAGAGAGGAACGGGGCTCCGAAGCTATCGGTCACGGGTCTTGATGATATAGTAATTAGTATATATATACTAGTATAAGTCGAATATAGTTGAGATATATGTGTGTGTGTGTGTCGTGTATGTGTGTGGTGTTATTTGAAAAGTGGAAGCGAACCGATGGTATCCTGTAAGGAAAAATAAACGAGGAAGAAAATGAATGAATGTATAGTGGAAATAGGTTTTAATTTTACTACAGGTGTTTCACGGTTCCATGAAGTTAGTTATCGTTTAGCATGTATTCTAATTTGACTTACGTATTTTAAATATAGAATATAGAAATAATAATAAAGAGAAACTACAAGAATTCTCAGCTAAGTACAAGGGCTAAGGGAATCAACGGCCTTCGTCAGAGTAAAAATGGTAAAAATTTACTCATGACGGAACGCTTGTTTATTCTTTGTGTAACGAGATAAAGATCTTGGATAGTTTTTCGTATGTACTTTTATTATGTATTGAAATTATTATTATTATATTAGTGATTAGTAGTTTTAAATTGATAAAAAGTAGAATATCATGTATACATGAAAACTAACTCCTGGCCGAGAACAAACGTGTTAGTTAAAATAAGATATGCGTAGTTTTATCATTCAGCATTATCGTTTTGCTTTGTTTATTTTTCACTTATATATAGATATATATAAGTAGTGTATATTATATATATGATGATATAAGGTGATATTATATAGGCAAGCATGTGGTGTAGGGAACTGTACGACAATTCTTGTCGGACGAAGTTGTTCTTGTTAGAGTCCCGTGTTTGAGCTAATATGTGAGTTGGGTTGGCCGCATCGAATTTGGTAAGGATAAGTCGGTGGTGGAACTGACAGCTCAAAAAAAATGGCAGAAGAATTAAGAAAGGGAGCGAGCAAAGGAAACTCGTCCGACAGAGGAATTGTCTGTGACATCGTGTTTATTAACACCAAAACAGCTGTAACAGTAAGAAGAAGATGCTGCGCAGAATAATGACACTGTGTAGTTTGAGGTATATAATGGAGATATCTGTACTAGTATAGGAATTATACTGATTGAGGCATAGTATATAGTGCTATCGTGTATTATGATATACTTCCTGCGAGTTGAATACAGTATAGTATATAATGTACAGAGCTGGGGGCATGTGTGGATTGGAAGTAGAATTAAACTGAGAATTAATTTATCATATGCATACTATTCATCACATATTGTTCTCTGAAATTCATTAGAAGCAGATGAGCTTATTAAGGAATCTTAACAAGCAGGATGAAATGGGGGTACAATAGACAACTGGAGACGGGAAAGATGTCTGTATGTAGGGTGTGAGTATCACTCGGCGGTGTGTGCGTCAGCTTGAACCATAGAGTAGGTTGCGCGTGTGACGCGAGTAAGATCGTGTGTATAATTGAGCGAGAGGAGTATTATCCGCTTAGATTGATCATTACTGCGTTCTGCTTTTCCTTCTAAGCTTTGGGTATTAAAATACTACACCCATAGAAAAATTGTTGTGATTTATTATTTGTTTTAACATTTTCCGAGTCTTTTTATCGTAAGCCTTGGTGAACATAGTTGACGTTTCTCATTGTTGTTATTGGTGATTTCTTTCTTCACTCCTTGTTCTTCCTTTTAATTTTCTCTTTCCATTTTGCCTCACTCTTTATTTTTTTTCGTTTCACTCTCCTTATCCTTGATTTACCTCTCTGTCTGTCCTGTATCTCTGTGTGCCGTTTGATCTCTATCTTTACATTACTTATCCATTGATACGGGGGGGGGGGGGGGGGGGGGGGGGGGGGGGGGGGGGGGGGGGGGGGGGGGGGGGGGGGGGGGGGGGGGGGGGGGGGGGGGGGGGGGAAATTAGCGTTTATCGACTTCCGCGTTCACGACTCTGCCACTGTCCTCATCTGTCACTCTTCGAGCTGCTCACATATTCCCATCTGCACAAACTGTCTATGCCTCTCTCAACACGTACCATCCGCCGTACCCATACCGCTACCGCATTACTGATACCGTGGTCAACTACGAATGGCTCTCCAGATAGGGTGTGTAGTGTTTTGTGTGTGTTAGAACTGACACATGAAGGTAGATACTAACGTACTAATACATGCCTACGAAAGATCTGTGGATATTACCACACAGTATAGAATTTATTATTACAACGTTTGATATGTTAATTAAGAAGCTCATAGTTGCATATATTTCATTTTTAGAAAAAAATGCATAATAATCTTGATTTACTCTCTCTCACATTTTTTCTTTCTTGCCTATCTTTTCAGTTACGTTCGGATCGGCAACAGTATTATCATTTAATACGCCCTTTGTCTGTCTTCAATTTCTTTCTTTCTTTTCTTTCTAATTAATATTTTTCTGTGTAGCATGTTCTCGCTTTCTTCTCGCTTCCTTCCTTTATAATAAAAAAAATGGTGTGTAATTAGTTTTGCTGAGGTATGTCGAACGGCTGATAAAAAGACACCAGATCTCAGGATTTACAATTTTTGCATATATCTGTGGAACGATTCTGGAACGGAGTTTTTACCCACATGAAGGGTGTGCAAGGTGATAACGGCCGACGAATTGTAAGGACCAAACGTAAGTACAAATATAACTGAAAGAAGAACAATAACTTTAGTAAAGCTTATGAAAAATCTACAAAAAACTTTAAAATGTCAAGATTAATTTTCGTTTTTTTTTTCGATCTTAGTTTTACTGTTGTACAAAAACCTTTTTTTTCACGTGCCACAGTTTCGTTTCGTTTCGTGATTAACGTTTCGTTCCGTTAATCTTATTTTCATATGTTGCCAGTATTTTGATATTAGCATTGTAATCTGACGGAATTACTTGGTACGGTTCTAAAAAAAATCCTAAAAGCTAAAAGATGCAAGTTTATATATTCAAAACATTAAAGTTTTAATGTATTAAATTATACAAACTTGATTGCAGTTTCGCGCTTTTGTTTGTGCGGTTGTTAAATTGCTTATATATAATGTATATTCATTAATCCTGAAATAGGGATTTTGCTAATCAGGTAAGGGTAAAACAAAATTGAATGGTACAGGATACAATACTACAAACGGATTCATTTACACCGCGTTCCTATAGAATAAAGCATCCCGGTTAAAATTTACCAATCATGCATCATCTCTCATCATCAATCATTCATCATCACATCATCATCATCACTTTAGCTTCGTGAATGAAAGTTAAGAGGTGGTGGTCAGACTTTAATGCGAAGGCAGAGTTTTCGTGGCTGATTAAGGCTAATGTGAGAGCGACTAGATGACTGAAGCTGAAGGTCTGGTTTGGGTTTGATGGGTGCTTTGTTGATATTACGGGCAGTATGCAACCTTTTCGGGACATGTTAACTGGCTGAATCAATTAAATGATTCTGGAATAAACAAGGGGACTCGCACGGGTTGATCCCGAAATTAAACTAAGCATGAGCATGTTACATTAACTGTAACTGGGCGACCACTTGTACAACGAGCAGTACTGTATAGCAAGCCTGAGCAAATAGCTGGATCCTTGCAGTGAAGCGGAAAATTTGTGGGAACATAAATGTGGGCGGTGATACCAGTGTGTCATTCACGTTCCCTTGGAGCATTCCCAAAAACCTGGAGGAAGATATTGGAGGACTGGAAATCAAGAATTGAAAAGATAAATATTGAAAATTGGCTAGGATACTAAAAAGTAGCCGTGGAATATCTGAGAGAGACCTTGCTGTCACTCAGCACTCATAAAGGAAAAACCTACCAGCCTTAACGAGGTAAAATAAACCTCATGGCGTGAATGAGTAGTAAACATTGCCGGAGGTGGCCATGAGGATATAGTCAGAGTAGGGAGGGGGGAGTTTTTGTTACCACGTTTTTTTACCAAGTGAGAAAGTTGTGTTTTGCTTCTTGAGGATGGAGTCGCTATATCTACTTGCCAGCTTCTGCCACTTTGCACACAAATTCCAAGCCACTGAGTTGATGTGTGGGCCCAACAGTATTGAACCAGAGACTTGAGGTATAGTTTTATAATTGCTCAAATAGCAATGTTTGGGATAAACTAGTAAGAAAAAAATCAGCGACTAGTATGAGCCTGATCGTAGGTATGACGTTAAACTGCATTCTAATGATGAAGTTCATTTCTGGATCTCTTGAGTGTAAGTGCGCCTCACTTCATCGCCGATGGAACTCCCAGCGTCTACCCTGACCAGGAGTGGTAAGTTTTCGGGTCCATCCAAAGAGTAAATAGAAATAACCATGAGTTAAAAAAAAACTACGAACAAAACAAAACCAAAAACAAACTTCGAATACCCATCTATGGAGAAATGAATAAACAACGACACTTTCGCAATAAGAAGATAAACCCTGCAAGATTGACATGCCGTAAATCGAAACCAACCAAGCAACGCAAGCACCAGGCCAACTACCAAACCATATCTGTATTTGCTGATCTATCTAGTTTTCTAATCTGCTTCAAATATGTCGTATATATCTCGCATGGTTAGTCTCATAGATTGAAGTAAGAACAGCTGCATCTCCCTCAATAGTCCATATATCCCAGGCTCATTATTCTCCCCAAAGATTATTTTTGCTCATAAATCAAAAACCAGGATGCAATTCAAAGTCTTTTATATAAATTGCATAGATGCTTGAAACTTCTCTTTCTTGAGTTCAAGGCGGGTGTAATAGCGTCAGGTGTTAGTTTCTTCTTTATTGAAAGTATAATGCGGTCATACTGTTTTTTGGGGGATAAACGAATAGATTGGAACTGGTCTAAAGTGAACCGGCCATGTTTTTTTTTCGGTCATATGAGAAGGGTACTGTAGCTCAGCTGCATGCAAATGCTATTGATTTCAAAAATAATAGTCCTCCAGAAAAATCATATATCAGTCAATAACTTAAATATTATGATATTAGTGATACCTACTACTGATTAGTTGGACGGTCTCCCGCTTAGTCCATAAGATTCATATATGGAGGCTATAGCGAACGTGATATGATGACTAAGTATTGCTTGATGATTAGTATGATCTATAATCTGGAGCCATTTAAGCAGCCCAATTACTAGCAAGCCAATGCACTTCACTAATCAATGGTTCCATAATCAGTAGCAGAACTCGTCCTTGGTCGTGTAGAAGTTGTCAGAATATGAGCTCGATGACAGTTGTAGCGAGCGTAAAATTAGTCGCAAAAGTGAGAGCGTGGTTTTTGTGGTTTTGCGTTTTTTTGGTTACGGCATAATCAACGCTCCTTATGGTTAGTTATTAAGTTTCATAACCATAAAATTTCGACACAATTATATGGCTTCAGAGTATTCCGGTCTACTAACTAAATGACTACACTACTGAATCAATAAATAAGATATATATATACTATCATACTTAGATTATGTGTGGTGTGTGTATTGGTGTGTGTGGTGTGTGTGTGTGTGCTGTTTGATGTGTGTGTAATTGAGAAGAATGGGAAGTACTCAACGCCTTATGATTGAAGATAAGATGGAAAGAAAATGTATGGATGACATTTATTCGAATTGCCGCACGGTGTTTTCCGAACCAAAATTTTTTCTTGTAAATACATCGTATTCCTATTAGTATATACTTTTAGATATGATAAAATGAAAAGACTTTAAAAAACTAGAGACATACATTCAGAAAACGTCTTCTTCGGGGTGAAAATGTTTTAATGGTTGCGTTTCACATAGGTAATACCCTTGGGACCAGGTATGTAATCAAACTACTCACTCCTCTCTCTCTCTTCAACCTCTATCTCTCTTCTCTCTCTCTTATATATAGTATATATTATAGCGATATTAATATATGATATATAATATAACTAGAGAGAGAGGAGAGAGAGAGAGAGCAGAGAGGGGGTTTAACTTCGTCGTGACTGGAGCTAATGTGTTGCTCTCACCCTCTTTTCATAGGACCCGAAAGAGAGGCAAAACATTATTCACAGACGAAAGAAGGGAAATTCTGTAGTGAATGAAATGGTCAAAGAACAGGTCAACAGAATTTTACGCGGGAGGCAGGGATACACTGCTCTCATTCGAGAGGGTGAAACATTGCTATTGAGAAGTAACAATGTCTTATGTGGGAAAAGTAGGGGTTGTCCACAGAGGACCAGCTTCGCATTCTTCTGATGTGTAATACATGTTCCTGTATTGGTAAGTATACCTGTGCTAACTCAGAATGGCATTACTTTTTGACTCACGCGTAGTATTATGATAGTAGGTGAACCCACAAAACCATCAGTTATGGGAGAGACGAATATTGTGTGTCAAAGTTTTTTGTTCGCTTGAGAGATTGCATAATCGCAGCCCTAATGAAGGAATACATACAATATCTTAATTCATACATTTCCATACAACACCCACCCTCTTATCACAGATTAACTTGTCATTTATCTAACTTCAATAAACATATTCTTACAAGACCACAACTCCTCCATAAATTCTAGGAAGAGCCCTGTTTTAGTCGATACACAAAAAATCTTTTTTAAGCCAATAAACAAGTAAAACAAAAAGTACGCAAGATACTAAAAGCCAAAACGTTCTAATAACAGAAAAGAGGCTAGAATGTGGCAAAGGTCGCAATTATGGAGCATCCACCAAAGACTGGGTAATGATGAACTTAGGGCTCAGTTTCGCTCGATTTGGTAGAGCACTCGCCTATGGATCGCAAGGTTCCGGTTTAATCAGGCTCCTGCCACTTGAGCGATGAGTAGCACGAGTGGGATCTTGGGCAGTAAAAAGTAAAGGAGCTGCTGGCTAAGGGTGTGGCGCTTCCACCTCTAGGCCAAGAAGACATTCGCTCTTGGCGTCTAGCGTCAGCGTGAAAGGGGATTCCTGGTCAGCATACATGGCCCTGCACCAACTCAGCGAATGAAGTAGCTAACAGGAGATCCCCTAGTGTGTCCAAAAGTAAAGGGTAATAACAGCGAAATAGAAGGGGAAGGAAGAAAGCCCCCCGCCCCCGCCCGCCCGTTGAAGACAAAGAGAAGAAGAATGGGTAGGAGTGAGCTGGCGTACCTGCCTCAGATGAAGATACAATCTCTCCTTAGTCTTCAAGTGGACTAGCGAAATAGGTAGTGACGAGGATTTCCTCTGCTGTCTGAGACTACGTTACTGTTTACTTTGAAGATCACTAATTACCTGGGATTGGCAGTTTGGGATGGAATGTGATGAAAATAGTTAAACTAGCTGTCGTGATTTTATTTGTCCTTTGTCGCATCTGTTTTTTTGGGGGGGTATTTGTCTTATTTAAAGCAACTTAAACAAACTAATCCTCTCAGTTTACATAGTGAAATCTTCATAATAAATGAGCTTCGGGGTTGTGGTGTTTATATGCGCGCGCTAACTTTTTCCGCGCTAAAGCAGACATGCACTACTTGACAATAATTTTTTTGGGACGTGGGAACACTCAAAAGATTTTCAAGTTTTCGACATGGCGATGTGACGTTGACATCAGAAGCTACGGGATTTGTGTAAGCCTAAAGACAACAACATAACTAATAATCCAGCGGGTTCTTACAGCGAAGTTGGGTAACAAATATAATTTTCTCTAATGCATGCTTCGTCGCATTACCCAATTTCGTCGCTCGAAAGAAGAGGGCTGCGGGCTCGACTCTGTGCGCGGGTGAAGTGGCTTCACTCTAGACATCGATAGGATGTGACATTTCGGGGCGTGATGGCAAGCGGGAGTGACGTATGATGGCCAAGGAGATGAAGGATGTGACACAAGCGGAGTAATAACAGGTTTGAATTCGTTTTCCCATCTCTTAGGCCAGTGACATACAAAAAATTAAAGAGCCCTTGTCTACCTACTATTATCCATAGGTGGAGGAGGATAGGTTGATAGATTTCTTTTCAAGAGTATTACCACTTGATGAAATGCCAAAACACTCTTCTCTTACAATGATGTTTTATACATTTTCAAGTTTGTTTATTTATGTATCTATTTTTGTGTCTTGTTTTTTTTCTTGCTACTGTCAGTGAGGTACCAAATTACTTTGGTATGAATAGCACTATTCAATTATTTGAATTTTTGTTTGTTTTGGTGTTTGTATCATAAATCAACCCTTGTGGGCTATGAAATGCAACTATTGTTTTTTCGGTAATGAGTAAAGCGATAAATTCTTCTAAGCTGTAGCTGTGTCAGTACTACTATAATGGCGCACACTTGAAACTTTTAGAGAAACAACTAGATGGGAACAGTACAAGAATGCTACACATTTGTCCTGAATAATTTGAGATACAGCAGACCTTAAAAAGCAAGCTGCTACAGCCACTTGCCCCTACTTCACAAACCATTTCTATGTTAGCGAACAGGTAACCTTGGACAATGCTGGGAAAAGGAAAGAACGAACTCCATAGTGACCTTCTCCTATGGGATCCAATACACCGACACACCGTGAGTGTTCGGCGCAAAACCTACATCGATCATCTCTGCACGTATACAGATCCGTGCAGAGGACCTGTCAGGAGCAAACGTCGATAGGACGAAAATGGCAAGAACAGTCAAGGGGACCCGTCTGTCAACACGAACTGATGATGATAATAATATCATTTGATAGAGAAAATTGTTTGGTAGACATACTCTTCGTATTTGATCTTTCATTAGATTTCAAGTATAGTGAATTGTAGAAGTGATTTTTCCGTGTCAGTTGGTTATTGGTTTAGTGGCATATCAAACGCTTGTGGACTAATTTTAATGCCAGATTTCTTTTTGTATATATGATTTTTACAAGGCGAATAGGTTTTGTGTAAATGATGTAAGTTGAATATGTAAATACTTGGTACACCCTCAGCTATATATCTGGATTGGACTAGTGTCCTCTATAAATATTTTGACACTGTGATGGTACAAGTGCAAAGGTGACTCGCCACTAAGCATATTCGCCTACTAGCCTCACTAGGCAGACATACCACACGACCTGCTCGAAGACGTACTGGGCATTCGGACGCACCAGCTACTACTGCGATAATATACCCTTACTACCAACTTCAATAATATATCCCTAACCGATAATCAGTAAATATCTTGTTTGTTTGGTTTTTATAAACTGGTAGAATTTTTTCGATACCTGTTAGCCAAGGGTGACGATCCACGAGGCTTAAGGACGGAATCCTGGTGGCAGAGCAGTTATTTTTGTCATTAGAAGAAGAGTGGCATTTCTTTGAATAGATAATAATTCTATTGAAGCGACCAGTTAGCTCGGTCGGTAGAGCATTCGCCTAGTTATCTTAAGGTTTCGAGTTCAGATACGGTTCTCGCTTAACATAGATAATGGGTTAGAGTGATAAAAAATGAAGAATTGAAATGTATTGTAAACAATTGGAGTTTGAAAAATTTGGGATACGTTTGTACAAGAATAGAATAAGGAACAGAAAGTATCTTCGCATAGAATACACAACAGGGTTGAGAATGCCGTAAAGAATTCCAGGCAACCAAAGCCTTCGTCCACGATACCCGTTTAGCAACAGCCGCGTCCTTTGGTGCTAGGTCGCATGAAATTCTTGATGGTGTCGTGAAGCTGTGACTGTGTAGGGGCGAGCAAAGTAATCAATCCAAAAACCTGGACAGGTGGAGGGGGTCTCGGGCAAGATATAATGTTAAGCTGTTTGGGCAGATGAGGAGAATGGAGACCGGCATAATCTTCAGAGTTTGGAACAGAAAACCGCTGAACATAAAGTGAGCATTGGGTGCGAGAAAATGTATGTACCTGGCTGGAGCAACGAGGAGTTGGAAGTGGACATATCTGAAACACACACCAAAAAAAAAAAAAATAAATCAATCTAGATATGCATAGAAGGAAGCTCAGGAATCGTTGTTTTTTTGCTTTTCAGAGGAAATTCTCTTGTAGGTATGAGAGGTGAGGCATGAGGCATACAGCATCATGTTATCGCGCTTATGACAGAATGTATGTATCATCTCTTCATCTCTCTCTTCCAGACGCCTCTCCCTCAGTCATCCACGACTCGCTCTCATCACGTTCCCCAACTGTTGCTCTCTATTCTTCCCGACCTCCGTCTGTTTGTCTAGCGAGTTTGTGACCTCCTCAGCACACTAGTGTGGTATTTGCATTGATGGTCCTTTATTAGTAAGCTAAAGGTCAGAGTTTTCTTTTATAGATTGCACTCTCTTTTACTTTTTTCTTTTTTTCTTCTCTATCATTCTTATTTCTTTTAGTGCTTATCTATTATTATTTCTCTCCCGAATCTATTCTCCTCTCTCTTTTTCTTAGCTATTCAGTATATTATATTTTCGTGTTTTTCTATCGCTGTCTCCTTCCTACAGCACACTCTGTTCATGACGCTTTGTAGAGGGGATCATTCGTTTTGTGACCGCAGAATATGTGCATGTTGCTGTGAATTTCTTCTAGGTTAAGCGCTACAGAATGTGGTAATCTTTAGATAGATCTGTCTCTCTGTTTGCATTTCTTTCTTTTCTTTCTCTAGCTTCTCTTGGCTGATTCGATCCCTCCCTCTTTTCTCTCTCTTATTCTCCTCTGTCTCTTTAATCATCTATACTTTTCACCTCGTCTTCTGCTCAGAGTCATCCGTCTTTCTCTCTCTTCTTATCCGTTCTGGTTCATAGATTACGTTGTGGTGACATTGCTCAGACATGTGAATAGTGATTGTCATTGATTTTTTTTAGCTAGCATTTTGGGACAGGATGCTGCATATTTTAGGAATCTCTTTCCTTCTCTCGTTTATTGCTGGTTATCGGCTGTTCTTTTCCTCTCTCGTCTCTAATTTCCTTGTTTTCTCATTTCTCTACCTTGCTTCTCTTATTTATCAATAGATTTTGCAAACGCAGAATTGTTGTGGTATTGTCATTGGTTCTGTGCTCTCTCTCTTGTTTTAGCTAAACTAGCTGTATAGTTTGTTAGAATCTCAATGCTCAACCTTCTGCTCTCTTGCTCTGCATTTCTCTTTCCATCTCTCATTATCTCCCCTGCGCTCTCTATTGTCTTACACGACATCTCTCATATTATAGTGCCTCCTGCTCTACTCTCATTTCGTCGTTCCCTTTCTCTCTGTCTTTTCAGCATCATCGTCTCTCTCTCTCTCTCTCCTTCTAGTCTTTCTCCGGCTCAATCTGGTGGCATGTAGATGTTGCTGTTTCAACGTGTATAATGTCAACAATTCAAAGCAGGAGGTCTTTCACTGTATTTTAGGTCTACGGGTGTTGACGATCAGACAGTGTAGATGTTTCTTATCTGACAATTAGACTCGATTGGTCGACAATGTTTAACTCATGTCACGTTTATTCTAACTTCATTCTTTTGCAACATCATTTTGGAAATAACAAAAGAAACAAAAGCAGAATTCTCGAAGACAAACTATTCCCTCGCTCAAATAGAATGTTTATTATTTAATTTGATGCACAAAATTTTCACGCATTTACGAGGAAAAATTCCTTTCACTTTCAGCAAACGCAAAAACTTTTATGTGAGACTGAACTGAATGATCACTTTTATGAAATGCACTTAAGGTATTTTACTGAACCGTTCAATTTATACATTAATTGTATATACTTGAACCATTGAAATATTGTCATATGTATAGAAATACTTGAAGACGTCATTAATTGTATTGTAGGGTACTTGAACGATTAATTACATTAATGAGAAAATACTGTAGAGCATTACTCATTAATTAATAGGGAATACTTGAAAATTAAATTTTATTTACTAATATTAATGGAATATTGAAACCACTCTAATCACCTCAATGATTATATTAAGGGACTATTGAAACCATTAAGTTAATTTTACCTATATGTAAGTAGTATACTTGAAACCATAATTATATTATTTACATTTATTAAATTAGTTTATTTTAAAGGGAATTAAAAGCATCAATTATAGTTATTTATATAGTGAGTATACTTGAACCAGCTTGTTATTTATTCATATTGTTATTGTACAGAGGAAAGTAAAAAAAGAAACCTTTCTTTACCTGCACAATCAATCATCTTAATGCTTAGCAAAGCCTGGTCATTATGACTATTTACAATCCAAAAAAGGAATCGCCACAATATAAAATCCTCTGAAATGACTAATAAACATACGATTCCGCAACGAGAAATGATGAACATGTAACAACTTTTTCTTCGATAGAGAGATTTTGATGTCCCAAAACATAAAATTTGTGACTTCGGGATTTAGGTCGGAAATTAAAGGGAGAGATTTGGTGATTCCCCTATGAAGTTTAACTAAGTCTATGATAACATGTTTGCGAATTGGGGTTAGGTTTTAGGGGTTTAAGTTTGTTTTTAACTACGAATATTGCTTAAGAATAGAACAACAACAACCCAAATTACTATAATTTATGTTTAAAAATATTTTTTTATAACTGAGTTTAATTGAAATTATAATGGCATACTGGCAAGGGAGTGCCACTAAACACAAACATATCCGGTGGCATAATTTAATCTTCATGGTTAAATTAATGTATATGTAATTCTGGTTTTTGATGGTTGTAGTTATTTAAGCATAGTCAATTAAACAACTTAATCCCTACAACGTAACCCCAATTCGCAACAATGTTATCAGAGATCGTAGTTATAAAACTGTCATGATCACCAAAAGTTTCGCGTTTTGAATTTTCCGAACTAATAGAAGGGTCAGAGGGCTGAAAAGGAAGGGAAAACTAGTAGAATTATACCTACTAAATAACTCAGAAATCACAGCTAGATTATATATTAATACAAAAAAGGTGTAACAGCAGCAATGACATACTTGTCTGTGTGCGCGCGAATGAGTGTTTTGTGGCGAGTCGTAATAAGTTTGGAGAGACATCTGGTTGCGTCATTCTTTTTCTTGGTCAAGAGTATTTTGTGAAATAATATCCATCTTACAGATGACGTAGTGATAAATAGTTTTAAGTAATTAAGGAATCAAAGAATTGAACGTTCTTGTGAGGATGACAAATCGACAAACTGGACGTTGTTAATTTGTCCTGATCGTTGTGGTTTCAGTAGAAGGAAATGAATTCACTCGGCTAAAATACAATCTTGTTTTATTTCTTTGTTTATTTTGCTTCTGTTTACATTAGTTTTGTTTAGTTCTGTTTTCTTTCTATCTTCTTTCTGTTCCTTATCTTTTTCTTCTTTTCTTCTCTCTTTCTTGTTTTTTTTTTTTTCTTTTGTATGTGTTATTTTAATTTTTATTTTATTTGTTTGATTGGTGTTTTTCTTCTTTTTTCATTTTAAGTTATTTCTTTGCTTTCTTTGTTATTTTTTTTAACTTTTCTTCTCTAATTGCCGCCCCCCTTTTTTTCTGACTTAGTATTTTTTTACTTTTTTGTTGTTGTTGTCTTTTCAGAAGCAAAAGAAAAAGAATGATTGTTGTTTGTGAGAGAAAAAGAGGAAAGGAAAAGAGGAAAAGAACAAAAAAAAGAAGAAAAAGATAGAAGGCAGGGAGGACAAAAGAAAGGGAAAAAAAGAAAAAAGGAGAACAGGACGAAAAGAATGATGGACCAATAAAGGAGAAATTAAAGCAGGAAGTGAAAGAGATGACAAGAGGAACGAAAGACAGAAATGAAGGAATGAGGAAGAAAGAAAATAATTAGAAATAGATAAAACAAAAGAAAGAAGGACTTCTAAAAAAAAGGAGAGGAAGACAGTAAAGCAGGAAAGAACGATGAAAAGTTACAGAAGCAGAAGGGAGAAAAGAAAGAGAAACGCGACAGGAAAAAGGTGTAAAAAAAAATGAAAAATAAGTGAAAGAAAACGCATTCCTTCGTTTTCTTTTAGGTGTATTTTAGTTATTGTTTTAGCCATTTTTTTTCATTTTCTTCCTTTCTTTTTCTTTCCTCCCTTCTCTTCTGTCTTTTTCAATCGTTTTTTTTCCTGCTTTGCTTTCTTCCTTCTTTTTTTATGTCCTTCTTTCTTTTGTTTTTTTCTATTTTCTTATACTCTCTTTCTCTTAATAGAAGAAAATAGAGACACGCGAACGCAGTCGTTTTCTTATTTAAATTATTTACTGTTGTTTGCGTTGTTTTGCTTCATTTTCTTCTTCTTTTTCGTCTCTTCCTTCCTTCTGGTTTCATATTACTCACATTATTTGTTTAGTAGCGGTTAATATTTTGTGTGGTCATTCATAATGTGTAAAGACGGACATCCTATTTGAATTTGGTTTCATTGTTCGTCCCTGCACATTATTGAGCTAAAAACAGAAAACCCCCAATATCCAGTCTATACAAGGCACACATCGTACTACAGACACGTATACAACGTTTCCGTTCACAATATACGGGGACGTCCTGCGTTGTGGGTCACAGAGGACGGAATCATAGCAAACAAGTTTGAACTGCGCAGTGCGGCAGTGACGTTAGTTTTCTTACTAATACCTTGGAAGATAACGAACCCTTCATTCCCCAGCTATAGGTTAAATGACCATATGTTTCTAAAGGATTGCTCTGGATAATTAACAAACGAGGTTTTATGCATTAAACAAAGAAATGAACCACACAAAATTTTGGTAATATTTGGCTTGGTGGGGGAAGTTAAAAATTATAGAAAACCTTTTTATATTACTAATTCTCGTTGGAGAGTGCCCGTTGATAATGGCATGTCAACTGAACTGGGATAATAGATAAGTAGAGTAGTTTTGAAACTCAGGCGGGATTCAAAGAATTGGCCGAGGTATCATAGCGAACAAAAATAAAGAAAGTTAATTAGCTTCTCCAATCTTCAATCAGCAATTATTTACAATAAAAGTCTTCTTCATTCTTAGATATAGCCGACATCGCTTTATTAAAGATAGTTAGTTTATTTTTTAGGGGATTTTATTAGAAGAATTTTCTGTGATCCATTTATGTTAGCAGGTGCGCTTGAAACTGACAACCCTGCATAGGGGGTAATAGCAAAAAGTCGACGTAATTGGTCAGTTATGTTTTTCTTCAGTCCTCAGTCAACGTCATCTGCTGAGACAAATAATTTGTTCTTTCTTTTAAAAGTTTGCATCTAATTTTGTGTATTCATTTTATTGGCTAATACCATTGGAGATTGTATAACCTAATCCCTGCGATTTGGGTTTAGTGTGCGCTACACTTCTAACAAGGATGGCTTGAAATTGATAATCACAGAATGGTCTGATATGACATTAATCACTACGATAAACAAACATTACCACAAAGCATATTACGCATAGACAATAATTTGTTGTGGATGCGGTAAGCATTATCGTTTTACTACAGTCATCAGTGCGCCCGCAATGGTATTGAGCTCTCTATCACTTCAATATACGACGTCCTTCGATACTCGTCCTCACTCATTTAGCGCTGGCATCACACAGATAATTACTCAATCAGGAATTTTTGACTATCATCATCATATATCATCATCATCATATATCGCACTACGCGACGGATATCCTGATCCTGCTGTCTCTAATATATATATATAATATATATCTTAAACGGTTGTTATCAGGGTTACTCCTTGAGTTCCTTCCTATGTAGCTCAGAATCCGACGGTGATTGATGCTACGATTTTTGCTTGCGGTCGGCCCCCGGTGTATCATGTGTGTGTCACAATGAGAAAGTCATTCATCACCGAGTTCGGCTTGCTTCTCGACACTGTCCAATTTTGTCTTCATGGTCTTATCAGATGGTTATGTAATAAAAAAAGCCGTGTTCATGTATTTGAGATTAATCCTTTTACCTACCTTCGTCTCTAGTCTCTGATTGGCCAGAGACGCGTGTGAAAAGAATATCACTATAGAAAGACGGTTTGGTTGGGTGCTGACGAGAAAGGATGAAAATGGCTTATGCGTTCGTGGCCATTTTGCGTGTTTTGTTTTTTACTTGGGTTGAATAAGAGTCTAAAATGTATAGTCTTGTGTTTGTTACTACAAGGGAGAAAGAAGAGAGTCGCAGAAAATCCAAGAAGAGGATAGAAGAAGAGAGAGAACCCACAGATAATCAGATGATTGCATTAACAGATTAGAAGAGATAGGTTTAAAATGATAGAGGAGAGGAAAATGCTATACTACAAAAGCTCCCGTGTTCCTTCTCCTCTATTATTACGAATTCGGGTGTTATTTAGATATTACATTGGCAATCCATATAGTCACATTTTTATTTCTATTAGGACTACTTATACCATTTTGTAATAACTGCTTCGTATGTAAAATCAGATTATTATAGATTATGATATATAATATATATTGGTGGCGGCGATCTCGTAGAGGACGTTATGTTCAAAGTCACACTGACACAAAACATGAGCCTAAGAGGTTAAAAGACGCAGCAGCAACAGCTCGAAATCAACTCTTCAGAGGACAGCCTAATTGTTTAAAATCTGTGGTTTTGAGAATGTTTTTCAAAATCGACTTCTACAGTCACAAGGGGTCGGCTGTAATTTCAGGGGCAGCATAAACTTATCAATAGTCTTCTGAGCACTGAATGCAATGAATATATTATGATATTATATATAGTATATGATATATATAATAGTATATTATAGTATTATATATATTGAAAAGAATTCGTGCTGTGGTGGTCTGTTGTTATGTTTTGATACAACGATCGAGCGACGTCATTGATACAAATTGGTGGAGACACAGGAGACAAAATAGTTAAATAATTTTTCTTCAATTTCCATAGAAAAGAACTACAATGATAGGTTTTAATCAATTATAGCACACCAGGTGCAATGGAGATTCACACATCAACAAACACATATATATATATATATTATATATATATTATATATATATTATAGTTATAAAAAAGAGTGATTACGGAAGTACGTCGATGTGATTCTGCAGAGGGATAGCAAGCCTAACAAATGGCACATGTTGTTGGTCGTCGGATGGCGCTCGAGATGCATGAGACGGAATCTGGTGGGCCTGGGGTGCATGACAATCCAACATTCATTTGTTCTTATTGGGCTACGAAGGTCGGTCGGAGAGATCTTGAATCATAATTATATGAGTCAAGCCAAGCCATATATAATTGTCCGACGTATTGCACTGCATTTGTTTTCTCTTTTTATCAGAAGTTGTGACTGTAGAGTTTTAGTATCCTAAGTTTAGAACGCATCACACAAACTGCATTGTGAGGTTTTCAATTTGGGACGTCTGGGAAGGGTGTGGAGGACCCTTCATTGCATTATGCCTGCTATAACTGGGAGGATTGTGAACTTGTTAAGGGTTCAATAAACTCAACACAGTTTTGTCCGATTAAAATAGGCTATACTCTAATTTTGCAAGAAGAAAGTTTAAATAAAAATATGTAAAATCACTGCCAACCAACAACCAAAGTTTTTTTAAATACATGTGTTTATCTATTTCATCATATATGAGCCCTTAGAGGTATCTTACATCTGGGTGGGTGGGAGGAATAGGCAATGAGGGGTATCCTCAATTCACACGAGCTCGCAGAATTGTAAATTTTTACCAGAGTTTAGTAATATACCATAACACTAATACCCTTGCTAGCAGCTTGCGTGACACACTCATGAAAAAAGGGGTTGGGGGGTTGATATAAAAAAGATGATTAAAACAAATTAATAAAAAATAACATATAAAAAGAATAAACAATAAAGAATAAATACAAACAGAGAGAATAAGTAAAAATTTTATAATGCTTAAAAAAAGGATATAAGTACTAGATTAATTAACAACATATAGAAAATAAATAGAAAATATGTTTATCTAATCTTTATATTAGAAGTTTATCTTTAACTTTTTATCGAGGCAACGCAGGGGTAGTCTGTGTATTAATACTTTTCATCATGTGTGGAAAATAGATATGATAGTACATATTGTGTGTGGATTCTGGTTAGATGTGTAAAGATTAGGATTCTACTTTCAAGTTGTTAGTATACTAGATTTAGATAGACAGAGATGTTTATGACTTAGGTTGCCCGTTTAATAAATAAACGCTCCTAACTAATAGACAGAACATAATGCATTTTCTCAACTAAATTTAGTGCACTTTTCACTTTTATTAATAATACACACACAAAAGCCACACCACACACAACAGACATATATATTATATTATGCAGGTGGTCAAAAGTATCGAGATTTTGTTTCGTACTTTGATAAACACTTAGATATATTTTATATATATAATGATTATAAATTTATTATATATATGTAAGTATTGGCAGAATGGATTACTCACAATTATTTTTTTCATCGCGGCAGTGTTCATTCTTTACGCAAGCGTGATAGACTCATTTTGATGGTTAACTTGGATGATACATTGTTTTTTTTCCGATAAGATTAGTGGTGGTACATAAGAGTTTTTATTTTTTATTGCCTTTCGTAGAAGTGAGATTTAGTTGTGGAATTATAGTGATGACAAAGTGTGGTACAGGTGAGCATGATAGGTGATAAGAATTTCATCAGGATGCTGCGCATATCAATCTTCAGTGAAGAGATACCGATTCCGGAATGTTGCAGATTGTGACTAAAAAAACAATAAGTGCCAGGCTGAATAATGAATCTAAAAGGTTCTAAAATTATCCTACTGGAAATTTATGTAACTTGCAGTATTTAAGTTTAATTTAATAAATATCATATTAAGTTAGAAAGGTTGAAACTAAAAAGATGCATATAAAGATTTTTGAAAGGAGCGGGCATAATCACAAATAGAAAAGTGAACTTATTCTTCTCATTCCGTTTTCATTGCTAAATTTGCTAATTTATCTATTTAGTTTAAATAAGAGTAGAGAATAATTAAGTTTTTTCTTTTCGTTATGGGTTTTTTTGGATTTATCTTAAGAATATTTTTGCTCATATTCATAGATAAAACTAATTAGAATTATTACTAAAACATATTTATTAAAATCAAATTCGTATATCATATGCAATTACTTCTCTTTAACACTGTAAACCGATATTATTGTTGTACATATAAATACAATTATATTTATTCACCTATGTAGAGTAGGGCCAACAGTTTAATAATGTAAACCATTTTTATAAATCATTTTAGGTTTAAATAAAAATAAATCTTGAGAATGTGATTAAGTAAATAGGAATTTATACTTGAATAAGGATATAGTTTCGGTACAGCAAACTCACAATCTCCATTATATAGAATAATAAAAACCGGTCGTCCAATTGCACGACCAAATGTTCTGATGACTCATCATTTTTGTTAGCAAAGAAGTCTCTATTTTATATTAGGAGAGTTTTTGTTTTTTTTGAGTGTTTTGCTAAATTATGGGTTTAGTTATTAAAAGGGCCTAAATAATGATATAAATTCAAATGAGAAGAAGTAAAACTAACAACTACGAACTACAATCCCGATTGACGACCGGCCGAAATGTTCAAAAGCCTTGGATAATAGTTGGGACAGTTTCTTTTTTTTTCGCATTTGGTTTCACTTTTCGAAAACAGTGAAGATAAAATAGAATACAGATAAAGATCATAAAGAAGAAAATTCCATGGTTTTCAATAATACTGATTATATATGCTCCAACCGGGGGTCTCTAGAAGCGATTCTTAATTGGCTTCACACCGCATAAAGCAATGATGTTGTTGTTTAAGGATCTTAATCTATCTGGTGATAGGCAAATATATAACAGATGTATGTTTTAACAGTATAAAACAGACTCGTTAATAGACTGTCGATGTCATAGAGGTTAACGAACAGGGCTGGTGAAAGTCAGTCGGGTTTCGCTTGGGTGTGGTAGTTGCTGTGTTAGCCACACTGATGAGGACGTGTGGATGATTTATATTTATATTATATGTATATATTTTATAATATATTTTTATTATATATATATATAATATATATATGTGTGTGTGTGTTGTGTGTGATGGTGTGTGTGTGTGATCCTCGCTGGTTGCACCATGCTTGTATACTTTTCAACATCCTATTACTTGCTAACTGTTTTGTTTAAATACACACTTACGAGAAGCAAGAGATCCATAGTGTCAATGGTTAGAAAGCTAGTAATCACCGATGCCATTAATCTGAAAAAAAAGATTTAAAAAAAAAAAAAAAAACAACAAACTCATAAATCACTGCCTAATCTATGAATTGAACGCCCGGATTCTGGATCTTAATGTATAGTTCTTTGTAGTAGCTGTAAGCTAACGCAAAAGTCAAGTTGTTTTCTAAGTAATGCTTGCTTCTGTTTATAATCACGTGCATGATTTATATAAAAGGAAGGGAGAGATTAAAACGCGGTGCATTGTATGCGTTACCCAAAACGCCCGGGTGGGAGTGCTGGGTTGTAAGGAAGTGACATTAAAGACCAGTATGGAAAATACGGTCCTCTTTATATACCGCGCTAACCTCATTGACGCACAAAAACGTTGGTTTATTTTGGCATTTGGGTAGCGATGATGCCTGGAGTATTTGAGTGTCCAACCGATTTTAAATTAAAGAAATCCTCCTATTTGAGTAGTTCAATTTTTTAATTATATTTAATTTTTAGAAAGGAAAATGTTTTTATTTTTATTAGGCTTTCTTAACTAACACACCGCACAAACTGTTGGGCACCAGCTGCAGATTGAACTGTATCAGAGATTTCTTGAGCTGACAAGCGAGAAGATGTTGCTTACGCATTTGAACAAGTTAGAAACCCCCCAATAAGAAACAAATGAATTGATTTTCTATTTAGAATATTTTGAAAATTTATTCTATTAGTTAGGGTTCGTCTTGTGTTTCGGGGCGCGTGGTGTAATGGTTAGAGTCGTAAGAAGTGGACTCGAGTTGAGAATTTTGTACAGTTACATAACCTTGTAAAAGGTATGTAATCCTACTCTACTCTTCTCTCTTCTCCTCTCTCTCTCTCTATCTCTTCTCTCTTCTCCAGCTATGGGTAAATAGAAAAGGGCAGATGGGTTTTTAATCTTGTTAGGAAAGTGAGGGAAACTCTGATTCCAACATTATTCATTGGAGTGGTGACTGATGGGTAGTAATATGATCTTATTTCACGTAATTCTTCTTTTTAATGGTTAGCAATCTATTCTCAATATCGTCATTAATGATGGAGTTCGGATACTCGCTGGTCGGCACATACTTGTATATTGTCAGCTCTACCTTTACCTGAGACGCGGGCGTTCATCGTGGTCTCATGTTAGCAAGTATAACTCGAGATCATTACTACTCAATAGCGAATATTCAATTCTTGTTAGATGTCCTACCTTCGACATTGTATCCCTCCTTATGTGTAAAGGAGTTGGTAGAAGGGAGTCACTTTTAGTGTAAGGTCAGCAGTAAATTTTCCGCCAGTCATTAAACTGAATAGCAGAGTTCGATCCTTGGATGCCTACTTGTAACCTTATGTGACAATCCTATCGTGGTGAACGGTTGGCTAATACTTACTTATTTCTTTGGACAAAAAAAAAAACTTCTGATAAGAGATTGATATTAATTTGGTTAAAAAAACACGAACAAAACAATTTGCTTACATATATTCCAGGAACTAGCAATATATGCACAATCCGGCTACAAAATATTATAATAAATATTATATTAATTTAGAAACACTAATGAAACTGAATAAGATGCAATAAATGATTTTAAACAGGGGAGTTAACGATGAAATACAGAACTTTAAAAACTACTCTTCTCATTTTCCATCACTCCGTCTTTCATGGATAATTTTATTCCTCATTTAATATTTAGTTAAATTAGGAAGTAATGGATAAAATTACAGTCATCCACCAATTCAAAAGATTCAAATAGGGGTTCTCCTTTAAAGTGAACATTTTGAGTCCGTACTTGAATATGGAACTATTATCAGTTTTTTTTCTATTAATTAAACGTCAAAAAAAGCGACTGAGATGTTTCGCTACTTAGATCGAGTGGCATATTAGCAACAAAGTACTGTAGAAATCGAAGTATCAAAAAAAGTGACTTGATTTGGTATCAAATAACCCGAAAAGGCTTTAAGGCATGCCGTTAACAAACAAAAATAAACAAGCAACATTTACCTCCCGTAATTTGGTATTTAGAAATTTTATCTAATGGCAAAAACCACCAGATTTGTAGAACAACAATTATAAGTTATACTAGATCTTAGCACTTATATCCAGATAAATCAGCTAGTTTAATATATCACACAAACAACAGTCACCACACTATATATACATAATTTATAACATGTATAATGCACATATATACTGTATAATTATATATGCATGTTACCTATAATACCACATTATATGCACACAATTATATATATATTTTATATACATACTCACAGGACATATATTACACACATAATTATATATTAAACACACACACACACTATAATATTTTTATTATATATTTATATTATATATATAATATTACTTGTCTCTTCTCGGAAGAATGCTTTAAAACAAGTTTTTTTTTCCTTTAATTTATTTTCTAACTCATCTGTCTTTCATGATTTATACATTGTAGATTTAGTTTCAAAGTCGCTTAAGGCAGCACGGTTCCGCAGATCACAAAGCTAACAATGATGATATTTTTCAGTAGTTAAGATGGGTAATTATAACAGCAGGTAATGATAAGGGAACATGAGCTTTTTGTGGTGGTAGACTGAGCAATTAGCTGAGTAAATAACACGATTTATGCCTGACTCGATTTCACGTTCTTAATTTTGATGGAAGAAGAAGGAAAAGAAGAAGAGAAGAGACGAATGAGAATTGAAGAATGTTTTGGATCATATCCGTTCTTACCATCAACTTTCATCTTCGAAAATAGGGCTGCAAGGGCAATAAATCGTGTTATTTTACTCAGACTTTGCCTCAGTCTACAACAGGCGTCATGTCTCCCGTTATTACTGATGTTATTAAGTGGTTAGCCCATTAATATGAAAGGTATCATATGTTTAGCCTTGTGATCTGGCGGGAACCGGTGCGTTAAGCGTGACTTTGAAACTAATCTACAATGTATATAATCATTTGAAGGACGATGAGTTAGGAAAATAAAGTTAGGAAAAAAACTTGTTTTTAAAGGCGATTTTGTTTTCGAGAAGAGACAATATATATAATTAATATATAGTTATATATATATAGATATGATATATTAGTTATTATAAGTTGGGTGTGTGTGTGTATATTTATTATGTTGTGTATATATCTTTGCGTGTGAGTATGTAATTATTATTATATATATATGATCTGTGTGCAATATATCGTGTGTGTATGTAGTATGTAGCAATAGCATACTATATATGTATAAGAATGTTATATGTGCATGTATCATGTGATATATTGTCACTATATAGTGTGTGTGTGTGTGTGGTCGTTTGTGTGTGTATTAAACTAGTGATTTACCTGATGATAAGGTGCTAAGGATCTAGTTAAATATATAATTGTTGTTTCTACAAATATGGTGGTGTTTTGCCATAGTAACATTTTCTAAATTAGCCAAATTTTTGGAGGTAAAATGTCTGTTATTGTTTTTTTTTGGTTTTGTTTTTTCGCATGTTGGCCTTTTCGGGTTATTTTGATACAATCAAGTGATTTTTGATTACTCGATTTTCACAGTACTGTTGTTGCTTAAATGGCCACGCATCTAAGTACTGAACAGTTCACGCTTTTTTTGACGTTTAATTATAGAAAACTGATAATGGTTCCAGTATTCGTTCGGATTCAAAAATGTTCATTTAGAGGGGAGAACCTATTTGGATATCTTTTGAATGTGGTGAATGATGTAATTTATCATTACTTCCTAATTTCTAATAGGTTAATTAGGAAAATTATCCATGAGCGGAGTGGGAAAATGATGGAAGAGTTTAGTTTTTAAAGTTCTTGTATTCAATCGATTATCTCTCTGTTTAATATTTTATTGCATTTTATTCAGTTTTATTAGTGGTTTCTAATTTAATATAATTTTTATAATATT
>CM042159.1:292505-336104 GCA_023376005.1 Doryteuthis pealeii | reverse complement strand
AAAAATTTGTTTGGTGTTGGCAGGTTGATTTTATCATATTTTATTTAAATCTTTTTTTTGCTAAAATTAGAGTAGAGCATATGTTGAACTCGGACAAAACTGTGTGGATTATTGAACCCTATACAGTTTCACATTCCTGGTCAGAGTAGAGGGTAGTAATGGCAATGAAGGGTGACTCCACCTCGCGAGGGTTCCAAATTGAATACTCAAGATGCCAGTTTAGCGTAATCTTAGATCTAAACTGTCAGTCTACAGAGTCTGATAAAAGGAGTTGGGGTTTGCATGAGTGTCAATACGGTCGGGACAATCATATGGTGCGTGGGCTTGGACGTTAATCATTATGATCAAGGGGACCTCCACCGACCGACCTTTGCCCAAGTGAGAGACAAGTGGAGTTTTGGATTTCATAGACTGTGGCTCAGCCACCAGGATTCCGTCTTATGCATCGCAGTCCCACCGACGACAACAGGTGGTTCCATTGTTGGGGGGGTCTGTATCTCTCTGCAGAATACAGTCGACTCGCTAATTCTATAAACGACAGAAATCCTTTTTTATGATTTATATATATATATGATATATAAATAGTATGATTGTGTGTGTGTGTGTGTGTGTGTGTGTGTTGTGTGTTGTGGTGTATAATGATTAATAACTTATATTTTTATGTTGCGTTTCCATGGAAAACTGAAGAATTATTTTTAATTTTGGTCTCTGCTGTGTCCCCATTGTTATGTTATCATGGACGTGCGCTCGATCTTGTACAACGACAGACACCACATGCCGAATTTTCAATTAATATATATATATATATATATATATATTATAGAGTTAGTATTATATATCATTCAGTTGGCATCGCTCAAAGACTATGATAATAGTTTTATGTGCCCCTGAGTCACTCGGCATCCTGACTGTGAAGTCCGATTTTGAAAACATTCTCGACGATGATTTTTGCGCATTGTGCAGCGTCCTGAGATGTTTGGTGTGTTCTGAATGCTTTGTTCCGGGCTGCTTCTTTGGAACCTCTTAGCTTGATCTGTTTGGTCAGGGTGACTTATCTTACATGAAGCAAGTCCTCTACGGAGATTCTGCCACCGAAATATATACAAGTAACCAACAAAGATCTGATTTACACTCGAAGAAGTTATTTAAAATTGGGTTATCGTATTGTCCTAATAAAAAGAAATGGCTGATTGGATTGCACATGATTCTGATAACACGGAATCAAAATAGACGTTAAGAACGCCGGGTTTTGTTTATAGGCATTTTCCTCTCTTCTATCGATCTTAATAGATACATATCTGCTTCTAATCTGGTTAATTATGGACTATCTGTTAATCTGTTGTGGTCTTCCTCGTTGATCTGTAGATCCTCTTTCTTGTGAATCTATGCGCCTTCTCTTTCTTTTTGTCCGTCGCTGTTTGTAGTAAGAAATGACTGATAATTTTAGACGTCTTATTCAACAACAGGAAAAGCGACCACAGCGGGGGAAATGGGCCTACGAACGAGCAGAGTCATTTGCAGTCACCCAGACCAAAATGGCTTCCTAAGTATCGTTTCTGTTCACATTACTGCTTGGCTCTGGCCAATCAGAGACTGAACTACAGTTATAGGTAAGTTTCTGGTAATTATACGGGTTTTGTTCATGATTCACATTAACATCTGAAGTAAGACGAGAGAAGACACGTTGGACATGTTGTCGGAGAAGCAAGGATGAACTCATGAATGACGTTCTCATGCGGACACCATCACAGTGTAACACGGTGTGGCCGACCAGCAAAAGTCTATCATGCCTCAGCTCTGTTTTCCGGATTTCTCTGAGGCTACGATACGAGGGACTGCCAGATGGGGTAAGTGAACTGATAAGGCAAAGTTTGAGTATAAGATAGATAGATGATGATCAGATTAGAGAGTCCATGATATCCGTTCTGTTAGTGCGGATATGAGGAGGATGAATGAATTGATGATGATGAAGAGTGAATTTGGGTCGAAAATGTACCTGATTAGTATAATTATCTGTGGTGATACCGAGCGTAAGTGTCGAATGATGACATTCAAGGATCGTATATAGTAAGTTGGGCTAGGAGCTCCTGATGGCGGGGGGGGGGTCAATAGTATAGTATAAGCTAACGGTCATACCAGTGAACTGTCATGTATCTAGAGTAAGTATCCGAGTAAATGGCTACCGCATCCACAATCAAACTAATATTGTCTATGCATATATGTGGGTGTGTAATGGTTTTGGTTTCTTAGTTTAATGGCAATTCTTCAAGCTTTGTGGGATTAATTCAATTCCAAAGGCATGCTGTAGAAGAAAGAGTAGCGCTACTATATAAACATATTTACCCATAGAACAAATTATTTTTTTTTAGAATTCGGACTATTGAATTATGACTAAAAAAAGTAATTTAACAATTTAGGCCAGTCGACTTTTTTTGTGCTATTAACCCCTTTGCAGGGTTTCATCGCGGCCCTGCCTACTAAGAGGGATAAAGGAAATTCTTCTATAATCCTAAAAATGAATCCGATTTTAATAACATTTCGGATATAGTAATGAAGAAGAACTTTTATTGTAATAAAGTGTTTATTAATATTGGAAAGGCTAAATTCATGTGGTTGCGTTCGATGGTATGTTTGTTTTCGCGATTGATCCCTGTGCCTTTCTTGAGTAATGGTCGGCCGCTGGATTCAAAGGCTCTCTTACTAACGAATTCATTCATGACATTGGCATTAACCAACGGCACTCTCCAACGAGAATATTAATATAAAGAATTTCTAATATTTTGTAACTTCACACAGCGAATAGACCCAAAATGTGTTGGTGTTTATTTAGTTTGTTGTATGGCAATAAACCTTCGCGTGGGTATATTGATTGTCCAAGAAGCACCTGTTAGAAAAAGTAGTGGTAAGCTTTTCCTATAGCTGGGGGATGAAGGGTTTGTATCTTCCACGGGTATTAGTAACAAGTGCACGTCATGCGCGACTGGGAGTTCAATACTGTTTGTGATGTCGCAGTCCGGTCCGTTGCCACAACGGCAGGGGACGTACTCCCGTATAATGTTTGTATACGTGTGTAACTGTGTGTATGTACGTGGTGTGTATTTGTATATGGGAGGTATTTGGTGGGGTGGTTTGTGGTTTTTAGTCGATAATGTGCAGGTGGACGAAAGTTGAAGCCCAATTCAAAGTTGGGCTGAGTGTCCGGTGACACATTATGACAATTGGACACGACACAATTTCCGCTACGTGAAACAATAATAAGATATGAAACAGGAAGGAGAAAGGACAGAAGAAAGAAAGGAAAGAAGGAAGGAAAGAAGGAAAGAATGGGAGTAAACACGAAAAAAGAGGAATGAGGAACTAAAAAGGAAAACGGTGCTTCGTGGTTGTCTATTTTTTTTATTTAAGAAAAAGAATATAAAAAATAGAATATCAAAACAAAGAAGGAAGGACTGAAAAAAGGAGGAGCAGTAAAGCAGGAAAAAGAAGAACGATGAAAAGACAGAAGAAGAAGGGAGGCGAAGAAGAAGAAGGAAGGAAAGATGAAAAAATGAAAAAAACTAAGGAAACTTTCAAATCTTTTTTTTCAATGTTTTTTTTCATTTTTTCCTTCCTTTCTCTTTCTTTCTGCCTTCTTTCTGTCTTTTTCATCGGTTCTTTCTTTTCCTGCTTACTGTCTTCCTTCTTATTTTTCGGTCTTCCTTTCGCCATTGTTATTTTATTCTATTTGTTCTTATCGTTCTTTCCCTTTTCTTCTTTCCTCCTTCTTATCCTTCATTCCCTTTGCTTGTCTCTTTCTCTTTGTCAGTTGTCCTGCTTTAAGTCTCCTTTATGTTTGGGTCATCATTTCTTTATCGTGTTTCACGTCTCTTTTGTTTCGGTGTTTTTCCGTTCTGCTAGGTCCTCCTGCCTTCTATCTTTTTCTCTTTTTTTTCTTTTTCCGTTTTTTCTTTCTCCCGCTTTTGTCATTCTTTCCTTCTTCCTTTCTATCTTTTTTATTCTTTTTTTTTCTTGAAAAGTACAAAACAACAAAGTAAGAAGAGATAAGAGTGATGGTAAAAGGGGGGGGGCAATAGCGAAGAATGTTTAAAAGAAACAAAGAGAAGAAATTACATTGAAAGAAAAGAAAGGAAGAAAAAACATAAAGAATAAAAACAAATAAATGGAAATAAAATAAAAACATACGAAAGAAAGAAGAAAGAAAAACAAAAGAGACAAGAGAAAGAAGAAAGAAGGACAGAAAGGAGAAGAAAAGAAGAAAAAGAGAGGAACAATAGAGAGATAGAAGAAAGAACACAGAATAATGTAACAAGAAAGAAAGAATTACAAGAAATAAAACCAAGATGGTTATTGTTATCCGAGTTGAATTCATTTTCTTTCTACTGAAACACAATCAGACTCACACGTCCAGGTTTTGTCGAATTTGTGGCACCTCACAAGAATCGTTCATTCTTTGATTTCTGTATTGCTTTTAAAAGATATTGTATACAGTCACTTACGATGGAATATTGCTTCACAATAATATCCATGACCAGAGAAAGAAATGGACGCACCAATTGTTCTTCGGTCGCCATAATACTTATCACGACAGGTTGTCGCACAAACGCGCATTTGGCGCCACACAGACAACGTATGTGTCATGTATTGCCGCTGGTTTACGACCTTTTTGTATTTATATAATAATCTAGCTTGGATCTTTCTATTAAGTTTTATAGTAGGTATAATTTATAGTTATTTTCCCGTTCCTTTTGTCAGAGACGAATTTTTGGGCGACTTCTGATTAGGTCGAAAATTAAAACGGAAGTTGTTTGTGTATATTTGATATATGTATACAGTCGTGCCTGAATTAACATTTGCAATTGGGTTACCGGTTTTAGGGGATTAAGTTGTTTTTAAAAACTGCTAACTGATTGCTTAAAATACAGACAAAAAAGCCAGATTAATATGTACATTTAATTAACCATTGTAATTATTAGTAATTGAAATCCTACTTACTGAACGATAGTTGTTTAGTGTTGTTATAATTGGGCAATTGATAATTAAGTTAAAACTTCAGGATTTTTCGAAAATATGTTTTAAACTTGAAAATTAAATAGTAATTTTGGGTTGGTTGTTGTTTATTTTTTTAAGCAATCGTAAATAGAAGACAACCTTAATCCCTAAACCGCTAACCCCATTCGCCAAATGGTGCTATGTCCATGACGTGTAGTATTAAACTGTCAGGAGGGGGAATCACAAAAACTGTGCTTCCCGTTTTAATTTTCCGACTAATCGAAGTCAGACGAAATTTGATGTTTGTGGGCATAAAAGCCTCTTCTATCTGAGATAGAAGAACTTGTTATATGTTCAGTGCATTCTGTTGCGGAAATCGCTATGTGTTGATTTAGAACTTCGAGGAGGGATTGTAAAATGTGTAGTTTGTGTGTGTTGTTTGGTTTGGTTACGATAGTTCATTAGTGAGGCGTGTAAACATGAGATGATTGTGTGTGTGCAGATTTGCCATTAATTATGAATAAATATAGATAATGGTTTCAAGTATTACTTACTGGATGATAATTAATTTAGTTGTGGATTTAATCCTATAAATAAACTATTAATAAATGTAAATAATGATGATTAGATGTTTCAATAGACTATTAAATTATATGAATATAATTAATGGTTTAAATATTCCCATTAATTATGCATAATCGGTTCGGCAAGTATTTCTTATTAATGTAAATTAATGGTTTAAGATCCCTATCAGAAGTACATTGGTTTCAAGTATTTCCTATTAAATACTAATATTTTCAATGTTGTCAAGTATTCAAATTATATATAATGAACCGGTTTCAGTTAAGAATGACTTGAAGTATTTCTAGATAAAAGTGAATTCGTTTTCAGTCGCTAAGAGATTGGACTATCGAGGATAAAGGTTTTTGGTTTGTAAAGTGAAAGAATTTTTCCTGGAAATGCTGGAAATTTTTGCATCAAATTAATAATAAACATTGTATTTGGAGGAGGGAATAGTTTCGTTTGCTCTTGGCTTTTTGTTGCTTTTTGTTTATTGTCAACGAGAAGATTTTTCTAAAGAGAATGAAGTGTTAAAAACGACTATGAAGTTATTACGATGGGCGACCAATCGGAGTCTAAAATTGGCAGATAAGGAAAGCACTGACATTGCTGATCGTCACAGTGAACAAATATAGTGACAGAGACGCTCGCGTGTTGAATTTTGGTTGATCCATTTACCAACTGTTGAGCAGCAACGAATTAACATGGCCACCGTGAGGGTCGGAGTAAAGGATAGAGAGAGAGAGAGAGGGGGAGAGATACATGAGTGGTGAGAAAGAGAGAGTGGGGCAGAGAGAATGAGAGAGAGGGAGGGGAGATAAGAGAGGGCAGTGGGGAAAGATTAATGAGAGATGAGAGAGAGAAGGGAGGAGTGGAGAGTCGTATAAGAGACTGATACAGGCGGTTAGGGATGCTAGCTAACAAAAATGAAGGACGCATCATGACACAAATTCTGGGTTTAACAAACTGTTGATTGTAAATATGAGAAGAGGAAGAAGAAAGAGAGAGACAGGGAAATTAGGAGAGAGAAGGAGAAAGAAAGCGATATAACAAGAAATATAATAGAGAGAAGGAAAGAGATCCAAAGGATGCACACCTTGAGCTAAGCTAAAAAAGAATATGCAAATATTCACATTCAGAAGGTCCAGACGTATATCACAAGAAGATGAGGAGAAGAGAGAGTAGAGGAGAAGAGAGAGTGGTGAAGAAATAAGAAAAAGAGTAGAGAAACAAGAGAGAGAAGAGAGGGGATAAAAGTAAAGAAATAGAGAAGAAAATATAGAAAAAAGAGAGAGAGAAGATATCTAACGATTAGCCATTTTAAGTTTAACCAACAGCAAATCAAGGCAATGCGGTCGACAGAAACGGACTATGCATGACGGAGCTGCATGAGAGAGAAGAGAGGAGAGGGATAGATAGCAGAATAGAGGAGAAGATAGTAGAAAAAGAGTGAGAGAAAGATCGGGGAAGAAGGACACATGATATAGCATAAGACACTAAAGATGATAGAGGTAAGGAAGGCCGCTAGGGTCAGATAGGAAAAATGGCTTAAGAAAGAGAGAAGTGAATAGAGTAGAGAATATAGCTCTTATAGATACAGAAAGCTCTGACTTGTAACAACGCATTAGCTAGGATATATCAATGACATGCAGAATAGCCCAATATCAATGATCAATCTAGACATGTCGAGATCCGTAGGAAAATAGTTAGCACAACAGAGGAGGGTGGGAGAGAGAGGAGAGAGGTGCGGAAGAGAGGGGTGGGGAAGAGAGAGAGATGACGAGAATAGTTATGACATTGGTCTCCGATATGCATACATAGACATGAGTGCTTAGCTCAATGATACCCTCACCTACAAGAGATTGTTTCCGCATGAAGAAAAAAGCAGCGTGTCTGTGAGGTGTTTGCAGAGTTCGTAGAGTTGATTGGTTGTTTCTGTGTTGTTGTGGTCTTTTGTAGTGATTTTCAAATGTCCACTCAATCGTCTTCGTAGCTCCACAGCACGATTTTTCTGCCCAATACTGTTATGTTCATTGCTGGTTTCTGGTTCAACTTCTGAAGATGATGTGGCGGTCCCCATTCTTCCTCATCTGCCAACATGCTAAATTTATCTTTGCTCAAAGAACCCTCTCCCTGTCCAGGTTTGTGTCGATCACTCTTTGCTCACGTAAACTGGACACCTTACAGACATCCAAGAATTTATGCCCGCACAAAGATGCGCTGGCGTACCGTATCGGTTGATACAAAAGATGGTTTGGTTGGTGGAATTTCGGGCATGTAACCCTTGTTTGCTTATTCTATGTCGAAAGACATTTTGTTTTTATTCTCTTGTAAGGGTATTCAATTTTTTTTTCAATACTATTTTTAAATACATTTTCAATTCTCATTTTTATCTACTTAACCCATTATCTATTTTAACTGAGAACCGTAATTGAACTCGAAACTTAAGAAACTAGCGATGCTTCTACGACAGAGCTAACTGGTCGCTTCAATAGAATTATTATCTATTCAAAGAAATGCACTTCTTCTTTCTAATGAGAAAATACTGCTCTGGCCACAGGAAATCACGTCCTTTAGCCTCTGTGGAGTCACCCTTGGCTAACAAGGTATCGGCAAAAATTTACTAGTTTATAAACCTAAACAAACAGGAATTTTAACTGATTATCCGGGTTAAGGGACTATATATGAAGTTGGTAGTTAGTTATTACGCAGTAGTTAGCTGGTGCGTCGAATAGCAGTACGTCTTCGACGCAAGTCGGGTGGTAAAGGGCGTGTACGCTGGTGCTAGTGAGCATAGAGGAGGGGCCGAATTAGATGCTTAGTAGGCGAGTAGCGTTATGCACACTTGTACATCACAGTGTCCAAAATATGTGTATAGAGTGGACACTCTGTCAATCAGATTATAGTGAGTGGGTAACCGACGTTTTTGACATATTCATGTACATATTTACAAAAAACTATTCGCCTTAAATCATATATACAAAAGAGAATCTGGCAATTAAATAGTCGCAAAAGGTTTGATATGCCACTGTAAAGCCAGGGTACTCAACTGGACTAGCGTAAAATCACGTTTAGCCATTTCATATTTACTTGAATCTAATGAGATCAAATAACGAGAGTATGGTCTTACCGAATACAATTTCTGCTATGAATATGAGAGATATTTATCATCATCAGTTCGTGTTGACTAGACGGGCCCCATTGAACTGTTCTTGCATTAGGTCCCTATCGACTGTTGCTCCGGACAGGTCCTGCACGGCATTTAGTAATAACGTAGAGGGATAGATGATGTGAGGTTTTGTGCGTAGGCGACACTCTACTGGGTGGTCCGTGTATTTGATCCATTAGGAGAGTCATTATGAGTTGTTATTCTTGTTGCCGCAGCGAGTGTCGCAAAGGTTACTGTTCGTTGCTGGAACAGAATGGGTTTGTGTAATAGGTGGCATGTTGGCTGGTGACAGCCTGTTTTTTGTGGAAGGTTTGCTGTAATAACAATTTAATTCGGGACAATGTGTAGGCATGTCTTGTACTGTTCCAATTAGTTTTTCTCTTAACAGTTTCAAGGTTGTGCAGCCTTATATAGGTGACTGGAGAACAGCTTAGAGTTAGAAGACTTTTTCGCTTAATCTCATTACCAGAAAAATACAATGTTGGCATTTAATAGCCCGGTTGATTGATCAAAACACCAACAACAAATTCAAATATTGAATAGTGCGTATTCATACCCAAGTAATTGTACTCACTGCACGTTGTAGCAAAAACAAAAGAACAAGACAAAGATAGATATATATAAAACAAAGCCTTGGAAAATTTGTATAAACAGTCATTGTAAAGATGCAGTGTTTGCATTTCACATAGTGGGTGAATAACTCTGGGATAAAGATCAATCTATCAACTATCTCTTCCGCTATGGAGTAGAATAGTAGGGGTAAAACAAGCTGTGTTAATGTTTTTGTATGGGTCACTGGCCTAAGGCGAGAGATGGGAAAACAGCTGAATTCAAACCTGTTATACTCCGCTTGTGTACAATCCTGTCGAGCGAGAATTGGGTTGCGTAAAAGAATGCATTAGAGAAATATTTGTTTACGCATTGTTTTAGAACCCGTGGATTTGTTATTTTTTTGGTCGTTTGAAGTTAGCACCAAATCGCTCGATGTCCAACTCAGTCGCCGTGCTTCAAAACTGAAAGATTCTGTTGTGAGTGGTTCAGGCCAGAAAAAGATTATGTCAATAGATGTTGTTTTAGGCGGCGAAATGTAGTAGCGCGCGCAAACACACAGACCCGAAAGTCAGAGTTTATTATGAAAAGATTTTTACTATGGTAAACTGAAGGATTAGTTTGTTTTTAATTTGCTTAAATAACATACCCCCCAAAAAAAAAGTATGGGCGCCAAAAAGGAAAAGTAAAATCACGAGGGAGCTAGTTTATCATATTTTCTCACATTCTGACCAACTGCCCCGAATGCCCAGTGGTTATCGGAGATTAGTGGAGGTAAGTAAGTAAGCTAGGTAGACAGGAGGGGAGTCTTACCATTGTCGTCTTAGCACGTGAGACTGATAGGAATTGTTTTTTCATCTGAGACGGAGCACCACTCCTACTAGCTCCAGCTTTACTCGCACAGATCCCTGTGCTACCAGATTGATCGGCTGAGTTGGTGAGGGGCCAGTATCTGAACCAGGAATCCGCTTTTCTTTCGCTATTGCGGTACAACCAGGAGATGTTAGTATTTTTTGCCTGAAGGTTGAGCGCACACCTACCCAGCAGTCACTATTTACTGCACAAATCACTGATGCTACCATTGTCGCTAAGTGGCGAGGGCAGATTTAAAGCCAGGAACCGTGCGGATTCCTAGGCGAGTGATCTACCAAATGAGCGAACTGGCCCTAATACATCTACAGTCTTTGCTGGATGCTCTATAAATCGCACTTGGGTGCACGCATTCTAGCTCTGTTGTTCTGTTTAAGTTTGAACGTTTTGGGACTTTAGTATTGGGTGGACTTTTGTTACTTATTGTTTATGCTAAAAAAAGATTTATTGGGTTAGAGAGGGTCAGACTAAGAGCTCGTTCTAGAATTGTGAGGAAGTTGTGGTTTGTAAGAATTGTGTTATTTGGGAAGTGAGATAAAGACAAGTAATCTGTGAGAGAGGGTGGGTTTTGTATGATGAAGTGTGATGAATTAAGTATTGTTGTAATCTTCATTAGGGCTTGGAGATGCGAATCTGCCTCACGGAAAGAAAATTTGAACACACATTCTATACGTTCTCCTAAATGGATTTTGTGTGTGGGTTCATAGATATATGCGGGTGAGTCAAAGAAGTACTGCCATTGACTGTTAGGCACAGCGTATAAGTTCAATAGCAGGAACATGTTTACAGCATGAATGAAGCTTGTCCTCTGTGCATCACACCTCATTTTCAATTAGACATTGATCTCAATAGCATGTTTTCCCTATCGAATGCGAGCATGTATTCCTGCCCCGTAAAAATTCGTTGACTGTTCTTTGAAGCCATTTCTTATACGATTTCCCCTTCTTCGTCGGAAGTAATGTTTGCCTCTCTTCGGGTCCATGAGGTTTGAGAGGGCAAAATTAAGCCAGTCACGACGAAAGTTAACCCTGCTCTCGTACTCTCTTGCTCTCTCTCTATGCTATATATATGTATATATTACTATATATATATATATATAAGAGAGAGAGAGGAGAGAGAGTGAGAGGAGAGAGAGAGTGAGTAAGTTTGATACATAACTGTCCAAGGGTAATAGCCTATGTGAAACGCAACCATTAAACATTTTTACCGCGAAGAAGACGTTTTGCATGAATGTTATCTCTAGATTTTAAATTTAGTTTTATATCTAGAAATAGAGTACTAGAATAGGAGAGTACGATGTTTACAGAAATTCATTGGTTGAAGACACGTGTCGGGAATTCAATAAATTTCTCATCATACTTTTCTGTCCATTGTATCTTTCCAATAAGCGTTGGGAATTCTTCCTCTGTCTCAATACAGCACAGACCTAGACAGCACAACACACATCACACAGACGACACACAACACACATATTATAAATATAAGTGATATACTAATATGATAGGTATTATTATTTTAGTAGTAGTTAGTGATTAGCTGAGTGAGACCGGAAGTACGTTGAAGCCATATAATTTGGTGTGTAAATATTTATTGTATGAAATTAAATAACCCGTAAAGGGAGTATCATGCCGGTAACCAAATAACCAAGAACAAACCACTTCCTTGGGCTGTGTTTTAAAATCGAGCTCATATTCTGAAGTTTAACCCACAAGGAAGTTCTGCTCTGTTATAACCATTGAGTTAATATTGAAAATGGCGCGTAATGTCCAATTTAGTACATTTATTTATATACGTAGGTATATATAGTAGTGGATATATAGTATGTAGGGTAATAGTATAGATATATATATATGCTTTTCTTGAGACTATATTTTTGAAATCAATGCAAATTGATGTGACAAAGTCCCTTCTTATACGAAAAACATGGCCGGTCATTTAGGCCAGTTCAATTATTCTTTCATCTCAAGCAAACAGTGACCGCTTTACTTTCATAAGAAGTTGAATAGAAGATAATTTAAAATCCTATGCAATTATATAAGACTGAATGCATCTGTTTGGAATTATGAGCCAAAAATAAATCTTGGGATCTAAGAGCCTGGTATGGACATTTGAGGAGATGACAGCGATTTTATTCATGCGTAAAGACTAACATGCGAGATAATGATATGAACAGATTTGACAGATAGATAGATAGATAGATATGGTTGGTTAGTTGTTGCTGGTTCTTGGTGCTTGGTTGTAGATTTTACGGCAATGTTCAATCTCTGAGGGTGTAATTTAATGCCCGAAGATGTTTTGGTTTTTATTCATTCTTAATGGGTAATTAAGTTGTTTTTTGTTTGTGTTTTTTGTTGTTTGTTTTTTTTTAAACTGCATGGTTATTTCTATTTACTCTATTGATGGACCCGAAAACTACCATCCTGGTCAGGGTAGACCTGGGATGCGGCGATGAAGCAGGGCGACTACAACTCAGAGAAATCGCAGAAATTGAACTTCATCATTAGATGCAGTTTATACGGTCATACCTACGATAAGGAATAATTAGTCGGATTTTTTTTCTACTAGTTATCCAAACATGCTATCTTGACAATTAAATAAAATATACCTCAGTCTTCTTGGTTCAATACTGGCCCACGATCAACTAGTGCTTGAATTTGTGTGGTAAAGTGGAAAGCTGGCGGTAGATATAGCGCTCCCACTCAGAAGCTAAACATTTCACTTGTAAAAACGTGAAAAAACTCCCCCTCCCTATCTGACTGCTACCGATAATTGCCACTCGGCAATTTATACCCTATCACGCCATGAGAGTTTTTTTGTACCTTGTTTAGCTGGTGGTTTTTCTTTTGGAGTCTGGTGACGCAAAGTCTTCTCAGATTTCCACGGCTATTTTTAGTATCCTAGCAATTTTAATATTACTGGTTTTCAATTCTGATCTCCAGTTCCTCCAATTATCTTCTCCAGGTTTTTGGGAATGCTCCAAGGGAAGACTGATACAACTGGTATCACCGCATTTATGTTCCACATTTTCCAGCTCACTGGCAGGATCCAGCTATTTGCTCAGGTTTGCTTAGAGTACTGCTGTTGTCAAGTGTCGCCCAGTAAGTAAGAACATGCTCATTGCTAGTTTAATTTCGGTGATCACCTGAGTCCTTTGTTTATCAATATTTAATTGATTCAGAATAATGTCCCGAAAGGTTGCCATATGCCGTAAATCAACAAAGCACCCATCAAACCAAACCAGACCTTCAGCTGCAGTCACTTGTCGCTCTCACATTACCTTATCAGCCACGAATCTTGCCTGCATTCAAATGACGCCCCAACTCTCTAACTTTCATTCACGAAGGTGATAGTGATGTCGATGATGATGATGATGATGATTGACTATGAAGGATGATGATGAATTGGTAATTTAAGGGATTTGTTATTTTATAGAACTTGAATGAATCCGTGTAGTTATTAATATGCTGATTTACATTAATTTTTTCACCTTACCTGATTAGCAAATCTATTTCAGGGATATGAATATAGATAAGCATTAACACCGAAACCAAAAGCCGAATTTTGGCAATCATTTGTATAATTTAATCATTTAACTTTGAATAGTTGATAAATCATAAAACTTGCATTTAGCTTTAGGGATTTTTTTTAGAACGTCATAATTCCGTCAGTAATTAAATGTAAGAAAATCTGGCAATATGAAAATAAGATTAACGGAAGAAACGAAACGAAACGAGAAACGTGGGCAGTGAAAAAAAAGGTTTTTTGTACAACAGTAAAAAATAAGTCGAAAAAAAAAAATTTTTTGTAGATGTTTCATCAACTTATAAGTCTATTGTTCTCTTTCGTTTTTGTAACGTTGGTCCTTAATCGTCCGGCCGTTTATCACCTTGCAAACACCTTCGGGTAAAAAATCGTCCAAATCGTCCAGATTATATGCAAAAATGTAATCTGAGTATATGGTGTTCTTATTTCTTATCAGCTCGATCCTCAGCAAAATAATACACCATTTGTTTATTATAAAGAAGAAAGGGAAGAAAGAGACATGCTACACGAAAAATATAATTAAAGAAAGAAAGAAAGAAATGAAAGACAGACAAAGGGGCGATAATGAAACTGTTGCGATCGAACTAATGAAAAAAGGCAAGAAAGAAAAATGTGAGAGAGAGTTAATCAAGATTATTATACTTTTTAAAAATTGAATATACAATAGCTCTATTAAACATATCAATAACGTTGTAATAATTAAATTATTATACGTGTATATCACAGGTTTCGTAGTCTATGTATTAGTAAGTTAGTATCTACCTTCATGGTCAGTTTAAACACACACAAACACACACACCCTATCTGGAGAAGCATCGTAGTTGAGGTATCAGTATGGTAGGGTAGGGGTAACGGGAAGTACGTGTTGAGAGAGGATGAGACAGTGGTGAAGGGTGACAATGGAGCAGGCTCGAAGAGATGACATTGAGGAGTGGCAAAGTGTACGGAAGTGATAACGCTAATCAGTTTCAATGGATAAGAATGTAAAGATAAGAGAAACAGGCACACAGAGATACAGACAGACAGAGAGTTAAATCAAGATAAGGAGAGTAAAGAAAAAAAAAGAGTGAAGGAAAAAAGAGAAAATAAAAGGAAGAAAAGAGTGAAAGAAAGATCAAATACAACAAGAGAACGTCACTATTTCACGAAGGCTTACATAAAAGACTCGAATTGTAAATACAAATAAAATCTACAACAATTTTTCTATGGTGTTTATTTAATACAAAGGTAGAAAGAAAAGCAGAAGCAGAAGATAGCGGATAATTTTTATATCAACTACCGGGAATCTATGGGTCTAGCTATTTATATAACATCGTGTTTTCTATGTACCCCATTTCACTGCTTGTAAGATTCTCCTATAGTATTGCCTATGATCAGGAAAATTAGAGATTAGTTGCAATATATAAATTAATTCCAGTGTTATTCTATCAACCAACATGCCTCCATATATATATATATATTATATATAAATATATATATATATATATATATATATAATATATCAAAATAAGTGTATTTGGCAGCATTTTTTCTTTTAAGCATGTTGTGTTAAACTGTACAGACAATTCTTGTCGGACGAGTTTTTTGCTCGATCCTTTCTAATTTTCTGGCCAATTTTTTGGTGTCAGTTCACCCCTGACACCAAAAAATGGCCAAAAAATTAGAAGGATCGAACAAAAACTCGTCCGACAAGAATTGTCTGTACAGTTTAACACAACATGCTAATATATATATATATATATATATATATATTATATATATATAAGGAAAAATAAACAAAGAAAAGATAATGCTGAATGGATAAAATAGATTTTATTTACTAACAACGTGTTTCGGTCCAGGAGTTAGTTCATGTATACATGTATTCTATTTATTATCATTTTTAATATAAAATAATAATAATAATAATAATAATAATAATAATATAATAGAAAACTACAAGATTTACGTACACAAAGAATAACAGCCTCCGTCAGAGTAATTTTTACCATTTTACTCTGACGAAGGCCGTTATTCTTAGTGTACTTATAGATTTTGTAGTTTCTCTTATTATTATTTTATTCTATATTTAAAATAGTAATAAATAGAATACATGTAATCATGAACTAACTCATGACCGAAACACGTGTTAGTAAAATAAATCTATTTATACATTCATCATTTTCTTCTTCGTTTATTTTTCTTACAGGATACCATCGGATTCGCTTCCATTTCAAATTAACCACACACACACACACACACACAATATATAAATATATATATTATATATAAATATATATATCATCAGACCGGCGATAGCTTCGGAGCCCCGTTCCTCTCAATCCGTCCTATCGCTCCTGCCAAGTCTTTCGCACGCATACAGAATAGGTGCAGAGATTGATGTAGGTTTTTTTCTGGTCGGTCAACACTGATGTGTCTATGTGTAGGTGTGCTGGATTGTGGGTTGTCAGTATAACAATACCTTTCAAATAGACAAGATGGTCTGCTGAAACAGTTGACAGGTTTTTTTTTTCTTCTTTGTGAAATAAGTGCTAAAATGTTTTGTAAAAGTTTTGTATGGATAGTGGGGGGGGGTTAAGGGCAGATGAATAAACATATGTTCCCCTGACGAATGCAGGTTACTTGAATAGGGGGTCTGGGGCAGCGAAGTTTACTGGTAAAGTTTAAAGATTATTACACCAAAGCTCTTCTACTGGGAGGTTCACTTATAAGTTCATCCTCGCTTGGTCACCGGTGTCCAACATATCTTGTTTCATCTCACTTGGATGGATTGTGAAATAGGAGGCAGGTGCCGTACCGCTGATTTCTTGTGGAATGCTGATTTCAGGATTTGGTCAAGACAGCAAATCTTTGTACAGCTATCATCTAAATTTTTCTTCTAGGGCTTCGTTAGGGTCCAATTAGTACAGCCCTACAGTAGCATTTTACGGGTACATCTTGAAATAATTCTGATTAGAATGACTGATCAGATTCCATATGATAAGGATCTGTCTATAGAAATCCATGGCTTTCCTATGCGCATGTTAAAATCGCTTTCTGTTGATGAGATACTACTACCTAAGTATGTGAGCTGGCCTAATGTTGGGACTTAACGTTCTGTGTACTTTCCCGAATGGTGGGCTATACGATCTTAAATGAGACATCAGTACTGTATGGTGCTATTTGCACTTAAATTAATTTGGAACAGAAGGCGTGTGTGTGATAAGGAGGGAGGAAAAAGGAAAAACTAATTATATGTTCTCTCCCTATATATAGTCATCCATAGACACGTGTTTCAACTTATCAAGTCTCTTCAGCGTGGCTAGATATTTGTAAGCTACCTACAACCGGGATTGAAATCTGTCAGTCCGTCACCTTAACATCAGGCTGTCATCACTTACAGAATGCGAAGGTGATTTTAACTGTTTTAATACACATATCACTTTGTATGTAAACCGTCATAGAGTGCTACATCCCTTATAAGGAGAGCGTTGCATTTACGCTTTTAGTTGGCGGTCATATATATATATATATATATATATATATATATTGTGTGTGTGTGTGTGAGTGTGTATGTGTGTGGTGTGTGTGGTTCAGAGGTTCCGTTCAGCTTTCGTACGAGTAAATACATTGGCTTATATATATATATATATATATGAATCACAGAACTTAAAAATAAAATTTAAAATAAAACATTTAACGTAAAAAATTCCTTTAATAAAAGTCTTTTGTCCACCGTCACATTTCTTAAACACCCATCCCCTTCCGTTAAATGTTTTCGCTTTGTTGCCAACATCTCAAAAATTCGCTACATTTATTGTCAAAGATATACATGGAACATGACCGACATATATATGGCGCGAAATGCCACGTTGGTGAATATTAACGTCTTCGTTTTTTTGCAGTATTAAGGTTTTTGTTTTGTAACTCATTTAACTTCCTTCCGACCCAACAACTACGGGAGTTAATGAGCTCTGATGATGATTTTAAAAATCGAAATATTGATCAATATCACTATGATTATATTATAAATTGTTTTCTCTTTGCATTGTGTGATTTTTCATCCACCTTTCTTACTCATATATATATGTTGTTTTTTCATGGCACAACACACACACACACACTCACACACACACACACACACACACACACACACACACACATATATATATATATATATATATATAATATATATATATATATACCCCTTCCATATACATATATAAATATATACATGAAGGGGCATATTCTCTATATATATAATATATATATAATATATATATGTGTGTGTGTGTGTGTGGTGTGTGTGTGTGTGTGTGTGTGTGTGTGAATGTATTTATAAAAGCAATATATTCGCTTTTACGAAAGCTAAATGGAACCTCAGACCTCTCAACCGTAAAGAGTAAAGGTCAGTGCGTTTGATAAACCAACATATATTTCACTCTTGAACTAATTCACATTGTTACAATCCCTATATATATAATATATATAATATATATATATATATAATATATATAATAAGTAATGTGAAAGAAATTCCAAGGTCTGAAAAGCCAAAGAATACCTCCCAGGAATTGAAAAGTAAACGACAAATATCAGAAGAGGTGGCGCCACTCACTTTTTGAGTCGTGTAGACATTTCCTGTTTAAATCTGTTTATCTCACTCTTGTCTCGGGTGGCACGGATACTAAGGTGGCTTCCTTTGCTCGGGGTTTCATAAGAAAAACGTTCCTCATTCGACCCGACCACTAACGGAAGGTTTTCAACACACACCCCTCCCCAACGACCGCCAATGTCAAACATTTTACACGTTGATTCAATCTCCTTATGTTTATTACGTAGGATTGTATTATTAGTGTCTACTCATCAGAAACTAAATATTATCTATCTTTATTATTATTACAGTTCATTTCCACGATTATTTTCTTTCATTATTGGTGTTGTTTTGTTTGTTTTTTTTTTGGTTTATTTTTGATTTATTTTAAAGTTTCTTGCAGCAATGCCCCCCTATTGCTGCAATTAACTTAGATTAACCATGTCGTAATCTCCTTTGTAATCTCCACAATTTGTCGCTTGAAGTATCCCTATAGTTGTTTTTCTTTCCGATTTTTGTTTTCTAGATTTTGTTGTTTTATAATGAGTCCTTGGATTAACATTGCTATTATTTACAGCACAAATTGTCTTATTCATTATATATATATATATATATATATATATATATATATATATATATATAATAGTTGTGGAAAAAGCTCTACTCTCAACCACAGTTTCTGTGTTCAAGGTACATATCCCGAGGAAGGTGTACCTTGCACACCGAAACCGTTTTTTCTACAACTATAAATGCATATTTTACGAAATATAATGAACACTTTTGGATTAACTACTTATGCTACTACAATGAAAACGTGGTATTAACTTTGTGTATATATATATATATATATATATATATATATATATATATATATATATATATATATATATATATATATATATATATATAATTATATTAACATTGCTGACAGGGGGTGAAACATCCTGTACATCTCAAATTATATCAAATTTAAAACACTGCAATAGAATTCTAAGAAATATTTTTGACAACAGAGAAAAGACGTGTTTGAGATTAAAATAAGATATTCTATGCTCGTTTTGGTTAGTTCAGGTACATTGATTTGGAATGTCGTTCGTTTGTTCGTTCGTGGATATGTCGCTCACCACAGTCGTAATTAAAACGGAAATCCCCGTTGGAGGATATATTGCATATATGATTTGGTGGCTTGGTTCAATTGCATGTCAATCCGTCTGAGTCATTTGATGCCAAATCGTGTTATATATACACGATTTGTGGTTGCTGCTACTCACTGGTCAGTCGGCATCTCGACGAGGCTGCTGTTAGCCTGTCGCGCCGAGCGTCACGCAGGGGTCCTTTCTTTTACACCACACGGATGACTCAGACTGGATCAAACTGGACTCACTGAGTGACGCGTAACACGAATTCTGATTGACTGGAAAAATGTTCTCTCTTATTCGTCCCGGAAATGGGTGCGTGCAGCCAGTTAAATATCAACTTGTCTTTGTACACTTGCGGTTGGGTTATTGAAAGGAATTCTGTCAGGAGCGTCACTCGATTTCCTCCTTCCTCAGATTTTTCCTTCGGTAGATACCACTTTTGACCCATTACTTATGCCCGAGTATTATTGATTTAATCTTGTTTTTTTTTTATCTTTATTCTTTTCTTCATTTATTCATTATCTGTCCATTTATTTATTTATTCTTAATAACAATATAAGACCAAACAGTTCAGTTTGACCCTTCGAAAGCCCATTATCACCTTCTCAAAATCTGTATCTCTCGAATCCCACGTGACAGCCACTAGCCAATCAACAAATGCCCACTTGATTCCTTCTTTTCTCAGGCTTTTCCTTCGGCATTTACGACCTTTGACCTGCCACTTGTCAATCATGCCTCTGAAAATGTTTTTATATATCTGATATCCAGGAAGCCAAGGGTGGTATGGTTATTCCGTCACTCATTTCTTTCTCAGGAGTATTTCGCAGAGGATTAAATTTAATACTAACGATATAAAAAATGCAAAATAAGAAAAGTCGAACGTATTATTATTTTATTTATTTTGTTTTTATTTCTGTTTCAGTTAATTTTTACTCTTATTTATTTATCTATGAATTTGTAATAACAATGGACACTTAAATTTTTGCCTCGATTTTGTTTTCAAAACCGAAAAAGAAAAACGCAGTCATTGTTAAACTTCAAAGTGATAATTTCGTTTACTGTTGTTTAGAAACAATATATATATATATATATATATATATATATATATATATATATTATATATATGTGTGTGTGTGTGTGTGTGTGTGTGTGTGTGTGAATATATATTTATATATATATGTAAATATATCTTTATATTTATGTAAATATATATATGTAAATATGTATATAAGTAAATATATATATATGTAAATAAACATAAATATATATATATGAATATGTATATATATAAATATATATATATGTATAAATATATATATATATGTGTGTGTGTGTGTGTGTGTGTGTGTGTGTGTGTGTGTGTGTGTGTGTGTGTGTGTGTGTGTGTTGGCTTACTCATGTTTTTATTCAATTGCACATATACAATGACAGGTTGTTTACGAAAACGAAAAAAATATGCTTCCCGGCAGCAAATGCCTAAGTTAACGTAGCCTAACTTGTCAGCCGGTGAACTAACCCCAGTTCTCACTGGCTGTATGTCTGTATGTGTGTGCTTCTAATATATAATTTGCAATCAGATCTATTCGAGCAATATATAGGTACTACTACTCCGCATCACAGTGGATCTGGGAGTAAAGGAAAGTAAGGAGTACTCCACACTCCACAAAACTTCAAAACTGTAGCCTCACCACCGGATGCAGCTAAGTAGCATACCCAAGACACACCCAGGGGACTCGGTCAGACTATTCTAAGCCCCATCGACAGGACTTCTTGCCATTAGAGTAAACTTTTAGCTGGTACATTTAGTTAGACTCTTAGATGAGTACAGATACCACACTTTGATCCAAGCTAAAAGTGTCGGGGAAGGATAATTTGATCCAAGAATGTGTACACAGAATTTACATCGCCCTGTCGGTTGGGGCACCGACTGCACCTCTGCAGATGGGTAAAATCCCTCCAACGTGGCCAACTATTGGCCGTGGGTGGTGAAACGTGATGTTAAGGATGAAATCCTGTTGGCTGAGCAATCCATGACATGCAACACTCCCCTTTGGACTTTATATAGGCTAGACGGGCGGTCGGAGAAGCCCCCTCCGATCAATCAGCTGGTCATGTCAAACCCTAGCACCTATATGATTGTCCAATGCCTATAGCTCTTATGGCATACTCCTTAACCCATTGTACCATATATCTGCTAGAAGGCGGTGGCTGCGCTTAAACTGCATCTAATGGAGAAGTTCCAAATTTGGAGCTTTGGGAATGTTGAGTACACTTTTATCGCCATTGCTCCTTGTTCCACTCTGACCCGGAATGGTAGTACCTGTTAGGGTCTCATCTATGGATAGAAACATGAGTTTAAAAAATGTGTTTAAAAATGTTAAATATGTTGAATACCCATCAAGAATGAATAAAACAAGACGTCTTCGGCATAAAATAATCCAACAAGGATTGACATGCCATAAAATCCAACCAACCAACCAGAACTTACAGTCTCATCCTAGAAGTTACAGAAACACAAAGGGAGAATCTCCGTGGGGAAGTAGGTTGCGTGCTTGACTGCGATATCATAATAAGCGAATTCGAACTCCAGTCGTGTTATTAGGTTTACTTTCGGACTATTACCCTTGGGAAGGTATGTGCTCCGTCAACACCCCACATTATGGATTGAATAATACCACTACTCTTCTACAAGGATGGATTTTGCATCAAATAATCCACAAAGGTTGATAAGGTTTCTTCTCACATTTTTAAAATCTTTCTTCTTTTGTCTCCTTTTTTTCTTCTGTGTCATTTTTCATCTTTCCTTTTTCTACACATAATTCCTAGGTAGACAAAACTTACATCGCCCTGTCGGCTGGAGCAGAAGAATATACCGACTAAATGTCTGCAGAGTGGTAAAATCCCCTTAGATTAAATGATATTGCCTCAACAGGTCCTAGGTGTGTAATTGTTATCGTCTCAGAAAATGGACTCGGCGACTTGCGTTCAAATTCGTTGGAGAGAGAGAGAGAGAGAGAGAGAGAGAGAGAGAGAGAGAAGAGAGAGAGAGAGAGAGAAAGTCATGGATATCCGCACTGCTGCTGCTGCTGTTGCTGCTACTGCTGCTGCTGCTGCTGATGATGATGATGATGATGATGATGATTACTTGTACTCATCATCTGCAAAAGTTTCTGGCGAAAAGGGTGTTTTTTTCAACTATGTATTTCAGACTCAATTTCAAAGAAAAAACCGCTGTCAATTTTTCGAACCCATCATTTCGATTCTAAAAGGACAATGGAGTTAAACATTTGGCAATCCCCGACGGACGAGACAGAAAATTCTAAATTTACATCGACCTTTTCCTTCCGTTCCGTTTTTATCAGCTTTTTCACTCCCACAAGTTTTCTCTTTCCCGAATTCTTGGTGTCGGGGTCGTCGAAACCGAGGCTCGGGGTCTCTGTTATCCATTAAACCCATGACCACTTCCTTGACAACGTGGGATCTCTTTTCCTCCAGAGTATTAACAAACCTCACATCGAAAATTGTCTCAAAAGGGTTGGGATAAAATGGCGGGGGAAGAAAAGGATCGGCTAAACATAGAATTCCTGACAAAAAATAAAATAAAATAAAATGAAATAAGAATTTAAACCGAATGCAATAAACAGTCCCTCCATCTTGCGTTCCCGTTCACCGGTCGACTTACACGGACAGACAAGCAATAAAAAAAAGATAAAGAAAAATAAAACAAGTTACTGTTCTTATCTAGTTTGCCTTCTGAATAAGCGTTTCTTTTTCTGTTTTTTTGTTTGGGTTTTGTTTTTTAGTTTTTTTTTTTTTTTTGTATTTTATTTTATTCTATATTATTTCTTTTTTTTTGTTGGTATTCTGTTTTTTTTTTTTTTTTGCTTTTTGTATTTTTTTTTTTCACGAGGCTCTGGACACTGTCACTCACTTCCTCCCCTGCTGGGGCGTCAGTTTTTTTTTTCAGTGTCGTAAGGGTCTCTGAAATAAATGTAATGCCGACCTTTTATTTCTAAAAGACGAGTGGGTTGTTCTTTGGTTTATATTTCTCATAGTTTACGTTTTTGATTTTTGGTTGTTTTTTTTTGTGGGGCTTTGTTATTGAACTGTTAGTTCTGTGGTTGAAATAAATTATTCCCGTTTTTCAGTGCTTCTTTAGTGTCTGTCAGGGTCATCTAAATAAAGAAAAAAACTCCTTGGACGTTTTGAAAAAATGAAAGAACGAATGAAAGAGACAAGAGTGCCAATAAAAAGAAAGAAAAAATAGTCCCAAGAAGAAGAAGAAGAAGAGAAGAAGAAGAAGAAGAAGAAGAAGAAGAAGAAAGAAGAAGAAGAAGAAGAAGAAGAAGAAGAAGATTATCAATCAGAAACAAAATAGCAAGAAAGTTAAAGAGGAATAGAGAATTATAAAAGAATGGATAAGAAATGAAAAGAGAGAAGAAAGAAAGAAAGAAAGAAAGAAAGAAAAGATTGCCAAGAAGATGAGAAAAAAATTAGAAGAGGGAGAATGAAGGACAAGGGAAAAGAGAAAGAAAGAAAGAAAGAAAGAAAGAAAGAAAAGATTGCCAGGAAGATGAAGAAAAAATGATAAGCGTTAGAAGAGGGGGAATGAAGGACATGGGAAAAGAAAGAAAGAAAGAAAGATAAATTGCCAGTAGATGAAGAAAACGTTTAAAGTTTCAACGAAACAAAGTGATTTTGATCTGACAGGAAAGAATCAAGAGAAATCGACTCATTGAGAATATTTGGTTTGATTTCTTTGTTTAATGGCACATTGTCAAAGCCACCCTTGAAGAAGAACTAGTCGTACTATTTAACCCATAGCTTAAGGTGTCAAACCTTTCCCAAGGATATTTGTTCGAAATGAGAACGTGCTAGCACGACTGGAGTTCAAACTCGCTTACTATGATGTCTCAATTCAGTATGTTAGCCACTACGCAATGGAGATTCACCCAAATTGAGAATTTATGTATTTCTAAATTTAAGTTAAGTGATATCAAGAAATAAAAAAAATAGCGGGAAAAAGTCAAAAATTATTTTGGCTTTTCTCGCTCGAAACTTTAGACATGTAAATCCTTTTTAGCCAAATTTATTCAACATTTAAACATTTAAGTTTTGTTTGAGTTTTCTCTTGTTTTGTGTATTTATTTTGTTTTTATGTTTTATTTCTTCATTTTATTTATCAATTTATTTATTTTGCAATAAATACGGATCTCTCTGTCGGGCCGATAAGCACGATGTCCTTCCCGTTAGATAGTATTTTTTGACTGGGTACTCATGAGATTAAAAACAAGGAGAGCCTCGGTGTATAAAATGGATAGAATGTTGTTTTCTTTTTTGTTTAAGAATATGTTGCATTCTCTAATTTGACATGTTTGCATGCGTACAGGTGCGTGGCCATTGCGACGTCATTGACCTGTAGGAACAAATATACAAATAAACTCCCCATTACCCCCTTACCCCCTCTCTCTCTCTCTCTCACACACACACACACACACACTCTTTTCTCTCTATATATATATATACCCCCTCTCTCTCTCTCTCTCTCTCTCTCTCTCTCTCTCTCTCTCTCTCTCTCTCTCTCTCAATCTATCTATCTATCTATCTCAAATCCCATTTGGGAAATGTACGGCTATGGTAAATAGTGGAGCAAACTGGGCTCTTTAGCCTTGGAAATGGACACTATATATATACATATATATCTATCTATATCTATTTATCTATCCTCACCGGCGTCTCTGCTGTAAAAATATATACGGTCCCTTAATACGCTAAACTTCATCTGTGAGTGTGTAGCCGTTCATTGTTATTACTCCCAGATTAACTCGGACCTAGAGTGATATTACCTATTAAAAAAACATCTATAAACCTATCTATTAAACACCAACCAACCAACCAACTTATATGCTTTCTATCTGGTTGGAGAATTACATTTTAGATGCTCTGCTAAATAATGGACTCTTCCGTTTTTATTATACAGAAAGAAAGGTAAGAAAAAGGACATGCACACAGAAAAATATGATAAGAAAGAAAAAAGAAAGAAAAAAAGAAAGAAAAAAATAAAAGAAAAAAGAAAGATAGAAAAGAAAATAGTAGAGGAAAGATAGAAAGGGGGAGTGGTACTGTTAAATAAAAAGAAGGAAAGAAAGAAAAAAGAGAGAGTTTTAAATCATGATTATTATACTTTTAATATATTGAACTATTACGCAATAGCTCCTAAGTAAATATATCAAACGTTGTAATAATTAAATTATAGTGGTATATCCTGTTAGTGTATATATAAATATAGATAAGAGATCTGTTTTTAACGTTTTAAATCCCAGTCAATGTCGGGTAGTTCTGCTAGTATATGAATAAACAGAGAAAGAGAGACAGACAGACAGACAGAGGTTAGTAAATTTCAGTTATATATATATATATATATATATATATATATGTGTGTGTGTCTGTGTCTGTGTGTGTGTGTGTGTGTGTGTGTGTGTGTAAAATGAAAATGGAAGTAAATCCGACGGTGTGTTGAAAAGAGAAATAAAGGAAGAAAAGTATACAATGGATAAAATAAGATATTTTAATTAATTTAAACTTACACGTGTTTCAGTCAGGAGTTTATTCATGTGTACATTGTTCTATCTATTATTATTTTTAAATAACAAAATGAAATGAAATAATAATACTAGAAAAAATGTAGAAATGTTCCGCACACAAAGAAATATCGACCTTTTCAAAAACTAAGGATTTACTCTGATGAAGGTCGATATTTCTTTGTGTGCAGGACATTTCTACATTTTTTCTATTATCATTATTTCATTTCATTTTGTTATTTGAAAATAATAATAGATAGAACAATGTACACATGGATAAACTCCTGAACGAAACACGTGTAAGTTTAGATTAATTAAAATATCTTATTTTATCCATTCAATACTTTCTTCCCTTTCTTTCTCTTTTCAACACACACACACACACACACACACACACACATATATATATATATATATATATATATATATATATATGTTGCCGTACCCAGAGACACTATAAAGGTCTTTTGAGATGAACTATTTAAGCCCCACTCAGTAACAGATGCGCTATGACGTACATTATATAAATTATATTTATTTATTTTTATATCAAGGTGACGCTTTCCGTTGAATCACATGTAGCACACACTGCTTCCAGACTTCCAAGATTGTTTTTATTTCTTTAAGATTTCCTTCCTTAAAAGGAACGATTTTCTTCTGATTTCTGCGTAGGTTTAAGCTGAATACAAACAGTTCCCTCTTTGTGCAACGACACGCCGGCTTTGAAAAGAAAAAACATTCCTTGGTCAGATGTTTCAGCTTTTTAAAAAAGATCTTTAGAAATTGCTAGGATTCGCGTCAATTCCCGGAGCCAAAAACCTTTTCTGCCAAAATCGTAGAATCTCTTTGATTGCAGTTTGGTCAGGTACAAGAGTACCAAACAAGCAACCATTGAAGATCAAAGATCACAAAGTCTCGATCAACGAGCTTACAAACTCTCGTCTTGTTACAAACTCTCTCTCTCTCTCTCTCTCTCTCTCTCTCTCTCTCTCTCTCTCTCTGTCTCTCTCTCTCTCATATATATATATATATATATATATATATATATATATAAATATACCAAGCGTGTTGGTAGATCCTTGCGGAGAGAAAAAACCCGGCAGAGAGTTTGATTGTAAAAATATACTACCAAACATCAACCAGGAAGAAAAAAATTTTTGAAAAAAAGAAAAGACCAAGATATTCGTACCAACAAAAAATAATCTATTGGTATAGTATTTGGCCAAAAGAAAAAACAATTTATATGTATATATATGTATATAGATATATATATATTCATATAAACCGCTAGGAGAAGCTAATTTGTAAAAAGTGCTCGATACCTAAGTAGAGCAAATCTTATTATATATATTATATATATATATATATATATATATATATATATATATATATAATGACAGAATGTGGTATATATATGTTGATTGGCAACCTTCCGTCTATTTAAGACGATAGCGTAGTGTCTATTTAAAAAAATTGTTTTTACCTACTGCTACTTGAATGGCTGAACAGACCGATCTTGAATGGCAGTCTCTGGTGCAGTGACTGCAAACAAAGGGTGATGTTTTTCTGTGGGTGTTGTTGTCTCTCCTTCCTTTTAGCTCTCTTTTCTGTGGAGGCTTCTTTTTTCATTCCATTTTGTTCCTTGTTTGACGAGGAGGCGCCAGGTCGCACTGTCTTCTGCACAAGCCTCCCATGTGTTTATGTCGATGTGACATGTCTTCATGTCTCTCTTGCAGACATCTTTGAAGCGTAGGCGTGGTCTCCCTGCCGGTCGGGTCCCTCCACTAGTTCACCATACAGTGGGTCTTTGGGGATGCGGCCTTTGTCCATCCTGCTGTCATGGCCAAGCCAGCGCAGGCGTCTCTCGTAGATGATGGCGGGCATGCTGTTCATGTTTGCTCGTTCCAGCACTTCTGTGTTGGGCACTTTGTCCTGCCAGTGAATGCGTAGAATGCGGCGTAGGCATCTGAGGTGGAAGCTGTCCAGTTTCCTCACGTGACGTGAGTATGTGATACAGGCTTCGCTCAGTTTCGCCAATTCAGTCTCCACCGACGATGACATCAACAGCAGAATTGCAAAAGCGTCCTTATATATATATATATATATATATATATATATATATATATATAGATAGATAGATAGATAGATAGATAGATAGATAGATAGTGAAAGACAGACAGATAGACAGACAGATAGTATCCGATTACCGCTTTAACTTTTCCGTCGCATTTTCTTTTATTGAAACTATGATAGACCCTTTATTTTCCATCTAACGATAATATTATTAGTATTATTATTAGTATTATTAGTATTATATATATATATATATATATATATATATAATGACAGAATGTGGTTAATTAACGTTTGAAGAAGATATCAGAAGATGTGTCGCTAATGTAAAATCTAAAAAAATTTTAAAAACATAATCCATTTTGCGGAAATTCTTTTTTATAAAATATTTCATTTCTTCCCGTTGGACTCATTACATATATATATATATATATATATGTGTGTGGGTGTGGGTGGTGTGTTAATGCTAATGAGTCAGATATTCCTACTAATAGTTTCGCTTAGTAGCTCATCAGGGCAAGAATCTGACTCAGATTCTTGCCCTGATGAGCTAGTAAGCGAAACTATTAGTAGGTATATCTGAAACATTAGGATTAACATTACTATTAGCTCTATTTATGTATCGAGCACTCTTTACATTTTAACTTTACACAATCCAAGTGATTTATATTCTTTATATATTTGTTCTTTTTTGGTCAAGTGCTTTAGCGTTAATCGATTATTTTCGGTTGGTGCGATTCTCTCTTATTCTTCTTATTTCCAGGCAAAGTCTAATAGTATATTTTTACTAACAATTATTTGCCGGTTTTTTTTCTTACCGCAAGAGTTTACTAAAGGATTAGTATAATATATATATATATATATATATATATATATATATATATATATATACAGTGAGAGAGAATGAGAGAGGAGCAAGAGAGAGCAAAATATGAATAAATGAATGAAAATCCTATAGGTTGTTAAATTATGAATGTGTTTCGGTTTTTAGCCTCGTCAGATTTGACAGCAAAATGAATGATAAGGAAGGAATCGAAGGGAAGTGGGTATATCACGAAGAAAGGAGAGGAAAGGAGAAGGTTGACAGATATTGAAATGTTGAAATACATTGCTACATATTCTTAAAAAAACATTTGTGGGTTAGTTTTGAGTGTGATACACACGGACAAGGTACACCCAGACGCGTAAAAAATGTAATTTTCCGTATATGCATGTATATGTATGCATGTATATTGCATATTTGTGTATACACATAGATGTGTAAAAATACATACATATACATGTAGATACATATAAAAATGCCATCTACGTGATCTTCAAGTTGTTAGAGTGACGACATTTGAAAATAATCTCGTTTCTTTGGTTCAATAGAATTTTTTTTTTGTATTTAATTGTGGAGATTTTTTCTTAGAGCGAGCAATTTGGTTTATTAGATTTGTGAATGAATGTTAGTGCTTAAATAGTTTTTTTTTCCATGAGTTCGCTGATATTCAAAAACATTCTCTGTTTTCCGATATTTTTTTTTCTTTTTAGTAGTTAGGTATACAATGTTTTTGGAGGTTCATAGTCCGTTAAGTGGACACTCATTCTTGACTCTACAATTACCGATGGATTCGTTAATTATTTTATTTGTATTTGTTTTTGCTGTTGTTTTCTTGAGTCTTTGATATTTTTTATCGTGTACCTAATTATTTTATCCATATTTATAGTACAGCAATGAGCATTTGAAGTGTTTTTCGGTTGAATAATTTATTTACTGGGTTATTGATGTTAAGTATTTATCGATTAGTTAAGAAAAGTGTAGCTATATTTATATTGGCTAATTTACAATAAGAAGGTGGAACATTTTCTATGTTTAGATTTTTGTATTTTTCTATATTTAAAAGTTTCTTGATAGAAATAATTTGATAACCTAAAGGTTTTTCATATATATATATATATATATATATATAATATATATATATAAAGGGTTTTGTAATTTGCTTATATATATATATATATATATATATATATATTAGAAATTTTTATTTTTAAGTTTATAATTATATGTACGTACCACAGGTGCGGTGGAGAAAGTATGCCAGAAATTCTTTTAGGGATCAATGCACAATGAACTTCTGTGTGTCTAACCCGGTAACTCGATCGCTGGGCTTATATCTCTAATTATGAATAGTTGGGATCGTCTGCTCATCGAGATACAGATGCGCCAAAAACGTTCCGCTTCGCTTGTGAGGTGTGCGTACATCTGTTTTCAAAACAAATTTTATCCGATCAAGTAAAACGTTTAAAAGTTTTCCTCCGGGATCTATACATCAGCAAGTCCTTTAAACATTGCAGGTTGCGTGATGGAGGTTCTCACAAGACGAACTTGTTGATCCAGCACAGCGGTCCCCGAACTTATTTTCATCAGGGGAATCCTTACACAATTTTCTAAAGTTTTGTGGAACTACCTACCTACTTTGAGTGGATAAACTCTGCCTCGTTAATTTTGTTAAGATGTTAAATGAAACAAAAATTGTTCCCGGCTATGAATACGCTGAATGTTGAATACGCTAACTATATCTCCTGCAGAGGGATAACACCGCCCCATCACCTCGAAAAAAGTTGATTCTGCTTTTGGTTTTGTCTGTTTTACGGCATATCAACCTCAGTGGGTCATTCAATGCCGATAATGTTTTAGAATAAATTAATTCTTAATTGATATACAATTTTTTTATAGATACATTTTTCTATTTAACCCATAGATGGGACCCTAACGGGTACTACCACTCCAGGTCAGAGTGAACCATAGAGCAATGGGGATGAAGGGGTGCTCCACATTCCCCAAACCTCCAAAACTGGAACCTCACCATCAGATAGAGTTTAACATCATTCCCAGGACATGTAGACTCTCAGCCATCACCTTCTAGCACCCATATGATAAAAAGGGTTGGGGCTTGCCATAAGGGCAATAGGGTTGGGGCAATCATATAGGTGCTAGGGCTTGGTGTGACCAGCAGATTGATGGGAGGAGGCCTCTCCGACCGCCGGTCTAGCCCAAGAAAGGGCCAAAGTGGAGTATTGCAACTCATGTGTGTGTGTCTGTGTGTGTTTCTCTGTAATTTTCTGTATGTTCTCTGTATGTCTATGTTACAATCTTATGGGCCATCCTGTAGGCTTTAAGCCACAGTGCTGCCCAGTGGAATTGGATCCTTGGTAATCCTCTGAAAATGAATCCTTTAGTTCTTCTGGTAAAGAGTCCTGAGTATTGTAAGTCCCTCCCCAATGAGTGCTAGTAGAACTATGGCCAGTATAAGTGTTTAAGTAGTGTATCAGCCACGCAGTAGGGCTGGTAATTGGTGAAGGAATAAACCATGTGATCTCGGCTAGTCTATAAATCCAGGTGGGGAATTGTAACACACCTTATATCAAAACATTCCAACAGTGAATGTGTATGTGTGTGTCACTATCTGTGTGTGAGTGTGTGTGTGAGTCTATGCTTCTCAGTGTTTGTAGGTGTGTGTGCTTTTCTCTGCGCTTGTGTAATTTTGTTTCTCTGCTTGAGTGTGTAATTTTGTTTCCGGATTTGTGTGTTCCCTGAATGTGTAAGTGAGTTTCTATGTATTTTTGTGTGTTTGTCTGAGTTTCTCTGTGTATGTGTGCGTTTCTCTGTGTGTTTGCGAGCGTTTGTCTGTATGTGTGTGTGCGTGTGCGCGCGTGTGTGTGTCTGTGTGTGCATGTGTATATGTGTGTGTGTGTTTGAAATTGCATTAAGATAAACAAGATACTTATTTTCAAACAGGTTTCAGGATGATTGGTCACATCTGCAGTTGCGACCTTCAAACTATTCGATATGCATCAACACACTTTAGAAAATATTATTATTATTTTCACTCCTTTTGAGTTTTTCACATCAGCGTTAGCTGAGTGACAACAAGTTTCTCAGGTCTCCAGGACTCTTCTGAGTATTCTAGCCGATTGCAGCAATGCAGTAATCTGGATGGTCTCAATTCTTCCTCTGATTTCTTGATCCTCCAGTCTTTTTTTCCAAGTTTACAAGGACAGTTCCAAGTTCACTAATTACTTTCACTCTCATGTTCCATAGCTTTTATTATTATTATTATTATTATTATTATTATTATTATTATTATTATTATTATTATTATTATTATTATCGAATGTTTTACATCTGCCGTAGCTGGTGGTTCACTGAAGGCCGAGTGACAGCAAGTCTCCTCAGGCCTCCAGGACTCTTCTGAGTATTATAGCCGATCTCAACAGTGCTGTAGTTTGGATGGTCTCGATTCTTCCACTGATTTCCAATTCACCCAGATTCTTTTCCAGAGCTTTGGGGATCGTTCCAAGGGCACCAATTACAATGGGTACGACTTTCACCTTCATGATCCACAGTTTTCTTAGTTCTCTGGCAAAGACCAAGTATTTGTCTATTTTTCGCTTTCTTTCGGTGATCGGCCGGGACGGCAAAATCCACGAGGTGACAAGTTCTCTTCTTCTTGTTCATCAACACGAGGTCTGGTCTCCTGGCGGGGATTAGCTGATCCGTCTGTGCCTCAAAGTCTCAGATAATTTTGACCGTCTCATTCTCCAGGATAGTTTCATCTTTATGCATATACCATTTAGTTTCACGAAGAAAATTGAATTTCTTTCACAATTCCCAGTGAATCACTTTTCTCACCGAGTCGTGTCTAGTCTTGTACTCTCTTTGTGTTAGTTTACTGCATTCGTTTATGTGATTGACTGTTTCATCTTTTTCCCTACACATTCTACACTTTCTATTCGGCTGCGTCTTATCTATGTTTGCATTTATATAGTTTGTTCTTATGGCATTGTCTTATGCTGCGATTATCAGAGATTCAGTTTCTCTCTTGAGGTTTCCTCTTCTTAACCATGTCCATGTATTTTGATATATCTTGTGTTTGTCGTTTAAAGTACACATATAGTTGTTCTTACTTCCATTTCTGTTTTATTTTAAATTTTTGATGTATTTCTGCTTGTCAATATGTTGCAATTGCTTTTCCTGGCAGCTGCAATTAGTCTTTCCTTACTTGTATTTATGTATTCGTCAAGTGCTCTGATTGTCGTATCTATACTATCTTCAATGTTGACGAGAGACATTCCTCCTTCTTTTTTTGGCACAGATAGTCTGTATATGTCGTTTCTCGGGTACTACTACATGCTTCAACACTCTTCACTAGAAAATATAAATTTTATTATTATTATTATCATTATTATTATTACAACTTTGCAATAGATATTTTTAACATGAACTGTGACAACAACCACAGCATTACTTCTGTTTCCCTGTAAATCTGTCATTCTACTATTTCCCCTTCTCTCTCCGTCACCCCCTCTCTCTGTCTCTTTCTTCTTCCCCTCTCTCTCTCTCTCTCTCTCTCTCTCTCTCTCTCTCTCTCTCTCTCTCTCTCTCTCTCTCTCTCATCTATCTTTTTTAAACGATTATGCAATTTATCATATATTTATAATCATAAATTATGATAAAAGAATTTCAATCATTCACTTTGGAGTTCTCTCGTCTCATAAATTTAACATTTTCATTTATTTTCTATGCCTTCCTCTGCATAACATTTACATATCTCTCTACTCTGTTCGTACACACACACACACACACACACACACACACACACACACACACACACACATATATATATATATATATATATATATATATATATATATTTATTATTTATTTAAATGTATGGATTTCGTATATGCTTCAAGTATTAGATTACAAGGTTATATAAAAAAATGTACTGAATTTTTTGAAGCATGAAAAAATAAAAATAAAGATTGAAATAAATGAATATTCAAAAACAGGTTTTGTTAAAGTCCACTGAATATTTCTTCTCGAATCTTTAAGAGTAGAAGTTAAAGTTTTCTTGTTGTTTTTCGTATATCAGGGAAATTCGTTGAAGCTGTAAGTATGTGCATCTATGGGCCAAATAGATAAGTTCATTATTATTCGTATTCCATAGAACCGTGTCCCAAAACAGTTAAGAGACTATAACTATACAAAAAATGTAAATATGGACTTACAATGAATGCAATATCTCTATACGGAGCGGCATTCCCTTGAAATCAATTAATCAACAATATCACAAATATTTAAAGTACGTACTGCAATTGACTATTATTATTATTTGCTCCTTTTGAGTTTTCACATCAGCATTAGCTGATGGTCTTTCACTGGAGTCTGAGTGACAGCAAGTCTCCTCAGGTCTCCAGGACTCTTCTGAGTATTCTGGCAGATTGCAGCAGTGCAGTGTTCTGAATGGTTTCAATCCTTTCCTCTGATTTCCAAACTTTCCAAACCCTTTTCTAATCCTTTTGGGACTGTTCCAAGTGCACCAACTACAATTGGTATCACTTTCACTTTCATATTCCATAACTTTTTCAGTTCTCTGTCAAGGTATAGATATTTGTACATTTTTTCATTTTCCTTTAGCTTCACCCTGTGATCTGCTGGCACTGCAAAATCCACCAGTTGACAAGTTCTTTCTTTTTTGTTTATCAATACTAGGTCTGGTCTTCTGCTGGGATAAGGTGATTATTATTATTATTATTATTATTATTATTATTATATTATTATAAAGCCAAACTTGTCCCCTTTTATAAAACACAGCAATCTGAAATATCCTGGTTATGACAATATATTGTATTTGATTGTGATTGTCATCACTTCCGGTTACACAGTGATCTGGAGTAACCATAAATGTCCGTGTAAATATCTATGAGTGAAATAGATTTGGTTAAAACTATTCGTATTTAAAAGAACCGAGTGAAAAAATCTTAAACAACTACACAAAAATGTAAAGATAAATGTTCAATTAACGCAATTCCCTAACGTCACAGCATAAATTAATCTGGTTAGCATTCTGTTAGAATCAATCAATCAATTCATCAATAAATGGAATCCAAAGTAAACAATATTTCAGGGGAAAAATATATATATATACAAGGTATGTCAAAAAAGTATGAAGATGTTTTATACTTTTTGACACATGTTGTATTCTGAAAAAAATGAACAGATCATGCTACATTTTGAAGAACGGCAATTATTACGATAGAGTTCAGATGACAATAAAACGACATGTAGGTAGGGTAGGTCGATTTTTCACTTTTTTAAAATATCAAATTGTCCATCTTTGTGGAAGTTGTGTGTTAATATACTGAATACTAATACCAAAAATGTATAGATATTTTATTGTACCATTGTTTGAGGAAATAGCATCAAATATCATCAGCTAAAATTCACAAACATTTGGCCTAGAAATTGTTTAGAAAATTTACCGTTTTCAATATTCAAGTCGGAAATGTTATTTTATTTTATTAAAATGAAACGAATTAAATATTACAAATAGAATTCAAATTGAAAATGTGTCCCACCATCACCACTGACAGCTCTGATATGCTGCTTTTTGCCTCATTAATTAAGCTGTAACAGAAGATCTTTGGTGCTATTTCCTCAATCAATGGTACAAGCAAAAGATTTAAAATTTTTTATATTTTTGGTATCAGTATATAGTATACTAACACACAACTTTTGCATAGATGGACAATTTGATATTTTTAAAAAGTGAAAAATTGACCTACCCTAATGCAGAGTTTAACAATTTATATAATACAGTGATCGATGTCTAGACGCCTAGAAAGGTATGAATCCAATTCTCCCTCCAGCTATGGATAAAAAGCAGGGCAGACTGGACTCTTTAACCATGGCTAGGTAACCAGTCTAGGAGAAGGAAAGCTCTGAATTCAAACCTGTTAAACTTCGCTTAAGAAATTGACCTTGTGTCGCATCCTGCTCGTGCGGAGGGTTGGTAATATATATTTAACCCCAAATCTATAGTACTCCTCTGGTTGTTAATTCAAAAGATAGGTCTTGCTGGCAAAGTTTCAATAAGTAATCGATTTGAGGACAATTGCAAACGATCTTAAATGCTTTCTCTCCTCGTCTCCCATTGGACATTTTTTACCGGAAGTGGCTGCTGTTGTTGGGAAAGTTCATAAATAGAAATTACGATTTTACGTACATCTAATACCAGGAGAATCCAACAACCTGTAGATACTTTTTGATCAACCAAAAGGATTGTGCGAGTACAACAATTTTCATACTCACCAGACTTAGACTAAGTGAGACTTTCTCCTCTTTCCTAAATTAGATTGGCGTAGGTAGCATTAAAAGAAATACGGCGGCACAACTTATAAATTATATGAAAAAAGTGATGATTCACGGGTGCTTCGACCAAGGGAAAACTCGCTGAGATAAGTGTCTTGGATGCCAAAGAGATTATTATGAAGAAGATTAATATTTCATCCACTGTTTAATTCTGCCTTCCAAAGCAAAATGATTTTCTTTTTAGAATGCTTTTCCATAAATGTAAATTCGGCATTGTTTTCAATTCGTTTATAGCAAAAACATATTTAAATCTTGAACAAAATTTCCCATTGTCGTAATTGGTAACTTTTCACAAGTGTCTGAAAATCAAAGAAACCGAGATCCAAATAACGGCAATTAATTTTCAACAACGCGTTTTGCGATTAGATTACGTTTTCCAAACGACGGTAAACTTTATTCTGTTTTCCGACATTTTTTTTTTCTTTGGAACAAAATGCGCAGAGTAAAATGGTTTATTATCAGAGAGCGGGAAAATGGGACACGCATACCCGCCAATTGCCGGGTAGATAGCCTAAGATATTTGGAAATTCATAAAAATCATCAGTAATCTCGGCAAATCAGAGTGCTGAAAGCTTGAACTAAGGTAAGTCGTCAAATTTTTGAAAACTACGTGAAATTTACAGAAGAATGTGATTTGTATGGAGATTGGTAAAACTTTCGTTGCTTCTGTATCGATTTCAGATAGATAGATAGATAGATAGATAGATAGATAGGTTTGCATATGTTGTTTTGTTTTATGGCATATTAACACTTTTCAGGTAATTTAATGCTGAATGAATTCTTTTTTTTATAAACACGCAACTCAGGTTGTTTACAGTTCCTGTTTTTGCTTAAGAAGTCACTCATTTAAGTGTTGAACAGGCTCATCGCTGCTTAACTTCGGTGATCTAGCGGAAATAGTGCTTTCAGCGGGATTTGACCGTAATAGGTAGATAGACAGATAAATAGAAAAATGTATATGAGCAGTGTAGTATAGATATGAACAGAGTGAAACATATAGGCAGACTTAGATAGATAGATAGATAGATAGATAGAAGCTGGCAACGATACATAGATCTGAAGAGAAAAAAAGTAGGTAGATTGATGGATAGATCTGGGGAGATATATAGATAGATCTGAAGACTAAGATCTATAGAGACTAAGATAGATAGATAGATAGATAGATAGATAGATAGATAAAAACAGAGTTATTACGGGTAATGCAAACGTAGCAACTTTCACGCCTCCCAGGTGAGGGCGAGGGAGGGGTAGCAGAGCAAGATGTATAGATAAATACCCAGAAAGAGCGACCCCTTCTTTGACGTCCGCCTCTTTGACGGAAAAGAGGGTTGAAAATATTTCTGGGGTGACCGACTAAATTGACAGATTTCAACGAGATTCCATTGTCATTGCCACCTGCAAGAAAGACTGATCATTCAACAAACGGGGCATTAGTGACGCTTCCATAAACTTACATAATACATTATCTCAGTTGTCCCACCCCCGCACTGTTACCGACCGTATTGTTGTCTCTATGTAGTAGTAGTAGTAGTAGTAGTAGTAGGAGGAGGAGGAGGAGTAGTTGTTGTTGTTGCTGTTGTTTTTACCATAGTAAGTAAAGTTGTCGGGGCAGCCTAATGTCGGTATCAGCCATGCAGCGAGGGAGTCTATCCCCTTTTCAATAGCGCTAGACCAAGATCATTTTAGCGTCTCAGGTGGAGCGCCACACCTACCATCAGCTCCTTACTTTACCGCACAGATCCCTGTGCTACTCATATGCTGAGTTGGCGAGGGTGGGTATCGAACTAGGAACCTTGTGGTTTCTAGCCGAACGCTCTACCGACTGAGCTAAGGGTGGGCAAATGGAGGTCGAAATTTTGGGATGAATGTTTTCTAGGGTCATTTTTGTTGCTGATTATGAATTCGATTATTTTTGGGGATATGACGTTTATTTTGGTTGGTTCCGTAACGATTTTCCAAATTGCAGCTGAAAGCCGCTTTTTTTTTCAAGAAAACTAACAATTTTAGGAGTTACAGGAATGCTCTTTATTTTGTTATAAGAAATGCTCCCTGCAAATTAGCACCAGTCGACAGTTCTTCATACGCTTTTTTGATCTGCCTTTTTTGGGGTTGGGGGAGGAAAATAAACTTGTTCTTCATCTGAAATCTGAAATAAATTTTTATTTGTTTTTCATTGTTAAATACAGTACAGCTAATGGTTGCATTGCAGACGCATTTTACAAAATAAACTTAAACCCCCGATTGAAGAAGATTTACCATAAATTAGGGAATTATCCGATTTTGATTAAATTTTCAGTGCTGGTTTAGATTTATCAATGTATGAATTATATAATGCATTAGTAAAAACTTTACCGTACTAATTTACACGTCAGGTTCTCCCATATTATGTTACATCACTTTTTGCACACAATGCGAATAATTTTGAAACATATATATTTCACCCATAGATGCACATGCACACCCGTTTCAAGTCAGAGTAATTGGAATAATGGCCATGACATCTCTCTGCTGGAAATAGAGTTAGTGTATTCTAAGCTGACAGGGCTATACTGATTTTGAGGAAATGTTTGCAGAAGGTGATTTTTTATTGTCCATGATTGACTCAGTTATGGCAAAGGGCTACACTAGTGGAGCACTTAATTTGTATATTTATAATAAACCGTTGTTTTGGGACGGTTAGTGTTGAGACAGTTAGTATAGATTTGAAATTCAAGTATTGAAATTCAGGATCGGCGGAGAAGGGTTAAATGATTGGCATGAAATAACATTTGTGTACTCTTCTTTCCGGTTACACAGTCTGTGAGAAAGAGAACTCAGCTTATTCAGTTAGATTAGTCAGTTAAGCCAGACACTTTCTAAGGTAAAGATGGGACCCCATTCACTTATGCATGCGGTTATGGATCCTAGGCTTAAAATGTTTGGTTCGGATAAAAATGTGATCACAAAATATGCCTTGGTTGACTCTATGAACTAAATGGCAGCCTTTGCGAACCAGCATCTTGAAGATACAGACTACAGACTAGTTAAAAGAAGACATGAAGGTAGCAACAGATAATAAATTACAGACAACAAGAAATTGAAATTAGACGAAATGCTCCAGCCACAAGAAACATAAGATAAGAATCCGGCCATTAGGTACCAGTCAGTTACTCCAGCAAGTAAGTAAGTAAATTAGATAGGTAAGCAGATTATGGGAGTATAACCACGGATGCTCTTATATCTCATAATCTTAATAATAGAAGAATTATCATATATATAGCCAACATTTGATACTATTTGTTGCTCTACTAGATAGATCGTGACTTATGGTTGACGTCAAGTGATTACAGGTTTTCTCAAATCCAGTTTTCTTGAGGCCTAAAGAAAATCTACATAGTTGCTTATTTGTTTGTTCGATTGGTTAGTTGCTTTCTTGGTTTTGTGATATGCTACGGAATTTTAAGTATTCTTACCTAATAGAAATAATCCTCCCAGTGGAACAGCGTGGGGCTCACAACGAAGGATAAATCAGCGTGAAGAGACTACAAGCCGAGAAGACAAGATGGCAGACACAAGCGACTACCGGCAGACAGAAGAAAATGACGACACATTATAGGTGATAACATATTTCCTCAAATTCAGTTTTCACGAAGCCTAAACAACATCTACATTGTTTCTTTTGTTTGTTTGTTTGGTTGGTTGGTTGGTTGGTTGATTTTATTTATGCCATGTAGTTTCAAATATTCTTATTTAATGGTGCATAGCCATTTTCTTATCATTAGTATCACATTGTACTTATCTTATTCTGACTTTCTGGTCGGCTCGTCTACTATACTGTGTAGCCTCTTCTATGCTGGTTGGGGCATTTGTCGTCTTATCTGGATATCTGGGCTGGTTCTCTCTGTTCTTCTGGTCTGCTTTCTTAGGACTTCTAGGAGTGTTCTTCATCTCTGCGTCCGTTGTTGTTCTTAGTAACGAACACAAATATTTGGATATTTTCCTTAGACGTCTTTATTCAGCCCAAATTAACAATCATACGTGAGAGAAATAGCCACCTTGGAAATATGCGTCTGCCTCCTTCAAAACCAGACAGAACTCCCCGAATTCCACGTTTTTCTTCCTCACCCACAAACGAATTACACAATTGCCTCTAAGGTGCTAAGGTGTTGTTTCGATCAAGCCTTGTGTAATGTGTAAGACAGAAAAATGCTGATCAGAGTAGTTGAACCGACAGGTTTTCATATTGCACTAGGGCTCTCCGAAAGCAACGTCCTGTACCTGCGAGAGCCCATATGTTGATTGTAGCACGCTTCGTATTCCTCGAGGAACATGCTGATTTATTCGGATGCTTAAAGGTTGAATTGTCCTCCCTACATAGACGGCAGCACACCGGTAAGAACATTTGTAAATTGACATACTTTGTTCAAAGATAGAAAAAAATATTTTTGGGAAGAACGAAAAGCAATTCTGGTGATAAAGATAGCTTTAACCTTGACCGCATTAAAACAGCGCACGGGTGACGAGGAAATTTGAACTGGGCATGATACATAGATAGATAGATAGATAGATAGATAGATAGATAGATATGAACAGAACGTGATAGATAGATAGATTATATATATATATATATATATATATATATATATATATATAATATATATATATATATATATATATATATATATATATATATATATATATATATATATATAATTAAAACTTATAACTGACATCCCACTTTTTTTTTTTTTTTTTTTTTTTTCCTTTCTCTCTCTCTCTCTCTCTCTGACTCTCTTTCTGACTCTCTCTCCTGCCACATCGGCTTGTAAAACGAAACCATGGGTAGCAGCATGGTGGATGTGAAACGCGGCGGAAGAACTCCATAGGTCAACGGCGTATATCACAAGATGCTGGGCGGAGGAACCCAGAATGGGTCAACGGCCAGGATCAACCAGTTCAGTCAGGTAACTACTGCTCTCATCTCTAAGACCAGCGCCTATTGATGAGTTAACTCCTCAGCTACCGATAGATATCTATGACCTCGACCAACCGAAACTATTCATGACAGTGCAAAAAGCTGAAGAATCATTAAGCGTCGTGCCTCCTGCCAAAAGCACGCTATCAGCTGAGGCTCGAGCTCTGGCCCAGTGTCCGATAAATTACACACGGAGCTCTAAATACATCACACTTAAACCACAACATTTTAACAACAGAAAACAAGGCACATACGCAACAGAAGACATAAATCTAACCACAATATCTAATAAGACAGACATAGAACCCAAAACCAATACAAACCTACTTAGATGTAAGAAACCACTGAAGATAGCAACATTTAACGTTAGAACATTAAAAACGATAGGCCAACTCCCCGAACTTACAGCGTCCGCAGCCGAAAAGAACATAGATATCATATGTGTGCAAGAACACAGATTTGACCATGGTGATATAGAATTAAAATACCATGAATCTGGAAATGGATGGACATTTGTGTCAGCATCTGCATGGAAAAACTCCGTAAATGCCTCAATAGGAGGCATAGGAATGCTTCTCAGTCCTCGAGCTTAAAGTCACTGAATAGCATAGAAAAATCCAACCCAGGATCATGAGTGCTACGTTTAATGGCAACCATGCATGACCGTAGTCTCGTGTTACAGTCCCACAAATGTCAGCGATGAAACAGATATAGAGACATTTTACAATGGGCTATCCTCGCTATGCAGACACACCCCCAAACATAATGTACTGATCATTGGGGGAGACATGAATGCACAGATAGGAAAAACAGAACACAATAGATTTAGTTTACACAACACCTCAAACAGAAACGGCGATCTCCTAGCTGAGTTCTCCCTAGAGAACAGGCTCGTTTGCCTAAACACCAAATTCCAAAAACGGAAGGGCAAACTATGGACATACACACACCCAAATAACACAAACGCACAAATAGACTACATCCTAATAAATAAGAAATGGATAAATAGTGCAATGAACTGCGAAGCATACTCCTCCTTTGAAGGAGTATCCTCTGACCACAGAATAGTCACTGCAAAACTAAGACTAAGCTTGCGTAGAAATAAAAAGCAAACTAGTAGATCTGCACGATACGAATGGTCGACACTTGCCAACAGCGATATATGCAATCGCTACGCTGTCGCAGTAAGAAACAGGTTCGATATCCTCCAAGAGACAGCTGAATGCCTCTCACCAAACGAGGAATACGAAAACTTTGTTAGTGCACACCTAGAAGCAGCAGCAGAGTGCGTACCAACAAACTAAGAGCTAAGCACCAGGTTCCCTGGGAGACAGAAGAAGTTAGAGAAAAAAGAAATATTACCAAAAAAGCAGCTCAACGTAATAAAGCAAACCCAACTACAAAAATTTACATAACCTTAGGAAAGCCCAGATAGAACTAACCAAAACATACAAAAAAGAACAAACAGAATATATACACAATAAATAACATCAGACAATCAGTGGAAGACAGACAGTCACGATTAGCATGGCAAATAGTAAATGAAATTAGTGATAGAAAAAGTACCTCTAGATCAAAGCTAAGGGCAACCAACCAGAAAGATAGACTGCAGAAATGGAAAAGCCCTTCCAGAAACTTCTAGGAAACCACCTAAAATTATGGAAAATAATACCCAAAGATCATAGATAGACAACTAGACATAAAACTGGGGGATTTACAACTGAAGAACTCAATGAAGTATTAAAGAAACTAAAAAGCAGAAAAGCAGCAGGCCTTGACGAAATACCCCAGAGGTATGGAAGTTGGGGAAATTCAACGACATACTACTTAGGCTATGCAATGCTGTGTATAGGCAAAATAGGATAGATAGATGGACGAAAGGATGCATCCTCCCATTCCAAAAAGGGAGACCTAGGAATCGCCAAAAACTACAGAGGCATAACACTTACTGCTATTGCAGCTAAGATATATAATGCCCTTCTTCTTAATCGCATCCGACCCGAAAATAGAGAAAATCCTAAGGAAAAACCAAAACGGATTTCGTAGAAACAGATCACAACTTCTCAAATCCTGACTATTCGACGAATCATAGAGGGGGTCCGAGCAAAAAACCTAGAGGACGCTACTATTCGTAGATTTTTCTAAGGCATTTGACTCTATACACAGAGGGAAAATGGAACAAATACTACTAGCATATGGTCTCCCAAAGAAACGGTTGCCGCCATAATGATGCTCTACAAAGACACTAAAGCAATGGTACGCTCACCTGATGGCGACACAGACTTCTTTGACATCACCGCTGGGGTTCTGCAGGGAGATACGTTAGCACCATATATATTTATAATATGCCTAGACTACAATACTCAGAACATCATTAGATACCCTAAAAAGAAAAAGGTCT
>CM042159.1:265005-282505 GCA_023376005.1 Doryteuthis pealeii | reverse complement strand
CTTTAAAACAGACACAATATTCTGCCCAACTTTTTCTTATTATTTTCTATAATTTCATAAACGTCTATATTTTATGTTTATATAAACTCTTGATTTACCACTGGCAAATGTCTCTCATTTTATTCATTAATTTTTTTAATACACTACTTTTTGGGTTTGTATTTATTTTTTTTTTTTCGTTTTGTTTTGTTTTTTTTGTTGTATTAAATTACCAACTTTTTTGTTAAAAGCATTTTTTTAATTTTTTATTCTCCACTTCATTACTCTATTCTATATTCTTATAGAGCCATTTTAGCTCAGTTGGTAGAGCGTCTACCTAGTAATCACAAGGTTCCGGGTTCGATACTGTCCCTTGCCAACTTTTAATACGCTACTTTTTTCTTCTTTATTTATTCATGTTTGCATTAAATAACCCACTTTTTTGTTTACAGCATTTTTTTTCTATTTTTTATTCTACACTTTTCATTACTATATTCATTAGTGTCGTTTTAGCTCAGTTGTTAGAGCGTTAGCCTAGGAATAACAAGGTTCCGGATTCAATACCGGCCCTCGCCAACTCAACGTATGATTAGCACGGCGAAATGTGCGGTAAAGCAATGAGCTGGTGAAGATTATTGCCAAACATTGGCGCTCCACCTCAGACGATAAAATAATATCCTTCGTCTAGCTCTAATGAAAAGGGGATAGACTCCCTCGTTATCTGGTTGATCCCGATATTAAGACATCCCTTCCTCTCTTTTCTTTGTCTTGATGTGTATGTTCGTACGTTCTTGTAGTTCGCTTAGCTAATCGTATCTCAGTCACTTATGTCGTAGAACTATCTTTTTATATCTACCGCTGTAGTAGACATATGCAAATGAGATAACACGCCATTGGCTATCTCACTACACTTTGTTTTATTGTTGTAATTGTGTATATATTTTTATAAAGACAAAATTGTTAGTATTATTTCAAATTATTGATTAAAGCAACTTTTAATATTTTCCAAAATGCAAATATTTCAAGAAAATCAATTTAATGCTGAGATGAAGAATTGAATTTGAAAACCTTTTATCATATTTATCATTTTTCTTTGCTTTGTTTTAGTTTTTATGTATAAGAAGGTTTTGTTTTTGTTTTGTTTTTGTTTTTGTTTTTGTTTTTTTTTTTTTTTGGGGGGGTCATTTACTTGTTTTATAGTGGTAAAACTCATTAAAATATCTCTTCTCTTGTCTGAAATATTTTCAAGAATGAATGTTTTGGCAGTAATCTTTACTGATTCTAAACTTGTAAATCTTCTCTTGTCGCTTGAATTATCCATATAGTTGTTTTTCTTACCATTTTTGTTTTCTAGTTTTTGTTGTTTATATGTTCGTCCATTTATTGTAATTGATATTACTGGCTTCTGTAAATAGTCTTTCTTTGCTCTATTTAGTGTATTCTTCAACTCAACTTGAATTGACGCATCTACGCAATCTTCAATGTTGGTGAGACTTCTTCCTTCTTTTCTTGGTATATGTAGTTTGTCTATGTAATCATCTCTGGGGTGTAATGCATTGTGCATTTTCATCAATTTCTTTGTCTTTTCGTCCATCGGTCAGAGTTATTCCTTTGTCCAATGTAAGAATGGTTCAGAGTATCTTATAGGGGGACAGTCCGAGTTCAATTCCTGGACGAAACTGTTTGTATCTCACATTGCGCTAATGCCCTTGGGAAAGGTATGCATCCAATTCTCCCTCCAGCTATGGGTAAATTGCAGGGCAACCTGGGCTCCTTAATCATGGCTAGGTAACCAGTCTAGGAGAAGGGACTGTGCATTGTGCGGAGGGTTGGTATATATATATATATATATATATATATATATATATATATATATAGGGGACAGTCCAGGTGTTTATTCCCTTGCCAGATTTCTGCTGCAGAGCTTGGTTTCTAGAAGTTTTCTTGTTCTTCTAAATATTCTTTTTTAACCTTTTTCTTCATCTCTGTTTGATTGTGCTCGCATCCAAAATTTCCAATAATTTATAATTTTCCTTTTCTACAACTGTTCTTATATTTTCCTGAATTTGATAATTGTATTCCGTCTATTGTTTCTCCCCCCCCCTTTCATTATTATCATGACACATTTTTCAATTCCGAATTCAGTTCCTATATCCTAGCTATACAGGGTATTCGGGATAAATTTGACGGTTTCATAAGGAAAAAGAAAAAGTGCTTGGTAACTACAAAACTACTAAAAAAACACTATTTTCTGTAGATTTTCGTGAAATTTTGCTGTACGAATGCAATCAGATCGCCTGTTATGTTGCTTTCTTCAAGCCACAGCCTCGTAGTCTCCATTGAAATTCTCCAGTTCATGCCTGATTGTTTTTATAGTGTTCAGTGAGCTTTGAGCAGCATCCATAATCTCCTTATTTTTATGTCCTGCGCAGATCATCATGATACAAGTTATTCTCTTCCATGATGCAGGTGGGTTCCAGTAATCCATTCTATCTGTCATCACGTATATGAATGAAGAAGGGTCCAAGCTTTTAAATGTTGCGTAGTGTGCGTCAATACCTCCAACCTACGGAGAAAAATAACCAAACACAAGCATGTTAGATTTATCCTGAACACCCTGTATATTCTTAAGGTTTGTACAAGGGTTTCCAGTCCTTGTCCGAAAAGAAGGTTTCCGAGTCCGAGAAGGTTCCCGAGTCCGACAAGAAATACCTGAAGAAGGCCAGAGGGCATATCGGCCGAAACGTTGTACAAATAACAATGAAGATGGGGACAATAGTCCGAATAACGCAGATAATACTAGTCTTGATACCATTCATGTACATAAATTGGTGTATTCTTTACTGGGATTTTGCAGCTGTATAGCGAGCATTATATTGTTTCTTTAATAAGTGTTGTCAGGATTTACTACATCATATGTAGACACGTTATCGACCTGTAATTGCTAGGGATGGTTCCATTTTGTGGGTCTTTCTGGATTAGGGTGGGTATTCCTTTCGTCATCTATTTGGGTGTTTGCTTCTTCTAAGCATCTAATCAGTTGTTGGATCAGTCTATTATCATTATCATTATTATTTTCGTTTTCTTTCATCTTCACCCTGTGATCTGCTGGAACTGCAAAATCTACCTGTAGACAAGATCTCTTTTTCTTGTTTATTATTATTATTATTATTATTATTATTATTATCAAGAAACACCCTCCCGGTGGTGTTAAAAGTGATTTTTGAAAGATATTGCCTGAGAGAGTTGGAGTTAAAAATTCAATGTCTGAGAGTTTGTACCATAAGTAAGTAAAATCATCAAATTTATTAAAGGGGTAAAAAAATAAAACAATTTGAAAAGAAAACTTAATTCTGATAATTTTAAATATATATCAAAATAAAACAAACTATATATAAATATATAATACCGGGCATGTATTTATCTGATTTTTTAATTTTTTTAATGAGGACCATCTAAGGATGCATGTTCAAATTTTGTGTGTATTTATTCTGTAGAGACGTTTTTGAGTAATATGACGTAGTTTCGGTTAAAAAGAGACCTAATCTCCATTATTATTATGATGATTATGATTATTATTATTATTATTATCATTGTTGTTGTTGTTGTTGTTTCCTGTTTTTCAGTACTATACATTAGGGCTTTTTTTAAGTTACAAGGATCTTACTCTTTATTACATTTTCAAAACATTTTTACTAAATAAACTGACAGAAACTTTTAGTCAATTTTGCATCTCCGGTTTGTGATTATCGATTTGATGCATTGAATAAGTGCAATTAAATTGTTACTAGCAATGGAAGTTGAACTGAATAGATGCATAATTGCACGTCAAGATAAATATATTCGGTGCATCTTACTCAATGAATTCAATTGTATAGCAACAAATTAAAAATCTTAATGTTTTCTCTGTTTGATGGAAAAGGGTTAAATATGTTAGGGTGAGTCAAAAGTTTTGCAATATTTTGGTACGATGCAAATTTTTGGCGCATAATGAAACGCCTGGAGGGAAAGCTGGATGGGAATTGTACAAAAAGGGTGAGTGCGGTCTTGAACAAATTCTGAAAATACTCTCTTTCATTCTTCGATTTCTTTCAGTCTTTGCTTCTTTCTTTCTTTCTTTCTTTCGTTCTTTCACTCATTCTTTCTTTCTTTCTTTCTTTCTTTCTTTCTTTCTTCTTTTTTTTTTCACTCTTCGCTTCCTTTCCTTTTCCTTTCACTCTTCACTTTCTTTCTTTCTTTCTTTCTTTCTTTCACCATTCTTCACTCCCTTTCTTTCTTCCTTTCACATTTCACTTTCTTTCTTTCTCTCTTTTTTTCCCATTTCTTTTTACTTTTTTCACCTTTTCTTTTTTTTCTTTCTCTCAGTTTTTTTTCTTTAATCCATTTTTCTTTCTTTCATTCATCTTTATTTATTTATTTCACTTCTCGATTTCTTTATATTTTTCTTTCGCTATTTTCTTTTTTTGTTTATTTTTTCATTTTTGCTTCTTTCCTTTCTTTCTTTCACGCTTTCTATCCTTCTTTTCTTTCTTTCTTTCTTTCTTTCTTCTTCCACTCATTGCTTTATTTTCCTCTATTACACTTCCTTTCCTTTTATTTTTTGTCTTTTTTTCTTTTTTTCACCCTTTCATTCTTTGCTTTATTTATTTGTCTCACTCTACGATTTCCTTCTTTCTTTCTTTTTTCTTTCTTTTACTTTTCCTTCCCTTTTGTCTTTCTTTCGCATTTCCTTTTATTTCCTTCTTCCTTTCTTCCTCTCTTTCAGTCTTCGCTCTTTCTTTTTTATTTCAATCTGCTTTCCTTCTTTCTTTCTTAGTCTCTTCGCTTTCTTTCTTTCCTTCTTTCTTTCTCTCTTCCTTTCTTTCTTTAACCCTTCACTTTCTTTCCTTCTTTCTTTTTCTCTTCCTTTCTTTCTTTAACTTCTCTTCTTTCTTTCCTTCTTTCTTTCTTTAATCATTCTCTTTATTTTCTTCTTTCCTTGTTACTCTCTTCGCTTTCTTTCTTTCTTTCTTTCCTTCTTTATTTTATAACACGTCACTATTTCCTTTTTTCTTATTCTCTTCGAATTCTTTCCTTCTTTCACTCTTCGCTTTCTTTCCTTTTTTCCTTCCTTCCTTCCTTCCTTCCTTCTTTCTTTCTTTCTTTCTTCCACGTAAATAACGTTTTGAGATAAATCTTTGTCGATTTCTATATCCCTGTTTTTACTAGCCGCACTCGTAGAAATTCCACATTTTATAAACAGTTTTCTTTATAAAGATATTTAAAGATCTATTTCTTAATACATTTCACGGATGAACCTATCTCACCATTCCTCTGAGCGTGCCCGACCTTCTTTCATAAGCCATGCATCATCCGGGCACTACATAGAGATTATTAACGAAATGACATCCGACTTGTACACTAATTCCGCTATCACAACACTGATATTCACGATATCCATTTACGTTTTCAAAATTGTTTCTTCTCGGAAGTTTTTACGGAATTCCTTTTGACATCATTTCATTCTCCATTTAAGGAAATGGGAGAATTGTCAACACCACAACGATCCTTCTTTCATACATTTCTTTACAACTTCATGCAATTCCTTATCTTCCGTTTTCATCTGGAATTTCTGCTGAGACTAATCTGTCAGTATTATCTCGACTTCTTGTTTTATCTTGTTTCATCTCGAAGAATAATTAACGCGTTGGCGGGGGGGGGGGGGGGGGCAGTTGAAGAACACGTTTCTGAAATTCTATTATGTGGACGTGCGAAACTGGAACTCCAGACACGCTGGATTTTCTTTGGCTTTTATTTTTGTTTGTTTTTGTTTTCTTTTTTTTTTGGGGGGGGGCTTTAGTTTTTTTTTTGTTTTGTATTTTTTCTTTGTTTTTTTTTTGTTTTTGTTTTGTCTTTATGATTTCGTGTTTGGGGGTATTTTTTGTTTCTTTTTTTTTTGGTTTCTTTTTTGTTTCTTTTTTTTTCTACTTTTTTGCTTTTTATGGGTAATGGGCTTTTTGGCAAAACAAAAATATTTTTTCATTGAATTAAGAAATTCACTCGCCTCTATCATTTTTTAGTAAATTTATTCGTTGGATTATCATTATTCATTCATTATTTAGATTCGATTTGATATTTTTTAATAATACGGAACCTATTTTGTGTGACCTGATTAGAACCCGATTATGACCGGTTTAGCTTAGTCGTTAGAGCATTCACCAAGGAATCGTAAGGGGATTTTTATTTGTGTTTGTTGGGAATATTTTGTGGATGTTTTAATTTGTTTTTACTTTTCTTACTTTTTATCGGGCAAAACAAAAATATTTTTTATTGAATGTATTTTTTAATACACTCGCCTCTATCAATTTTTGAGTAAATTATTCGTTAGATTATCATAATTCATTTATTATTTGGATTCGATCTAATATTTTCAATAATAAGGAACCTATTTGGATGACCTTATTATAACTGAAATATGGCCAATTTAGCTCAGTGGTTAGAACATTCGCCGAGGAATAATAAGGTCATTTGTTGTTGTTTTTGTGTTTTCTCTTTCTTTTGTGAATGTTTTTGTTTTGTCTTTAATTCTTTTTCTTTTTCATGAGATTCTTTAGCAAAACAAAAAAATAAATCCTTATTGAATTAACAAATTTCCCTCACCTCTATCAATCTTTAAGTAAATCATTCTTTAGATTATCATAATTCATTTATCATTTAGATTCGATCTAATATTTTCAATAATAAGAACCTATTTGTGTGACCCGATTAGAACTTGATTATGGCTGATTTAGCTCAGTCGTTAGAGCAGTTGACCACGAATCGTAATTTGATACCGGTTTTCACCAACTCAGCTAATGAGTAACACAGATTAGGTAATCTTATCTGCACGATAAAGCATCTGGGAATTGACGGTAGGTGTGGCGCTTCACCTCAGCAAAACAATATTTCTAGTCTAGCGCAAGCAAAACGGGAAGAGACTCCCTCGCTAATAGGATAGTACCAATAATAGGCCACTCCACAAACTTTACAACATATTAGAACCTTTAATGAAATTCCTTCTCCTCCTCCTACTCACACCAGTTATCCCTATTAAACTTTTCTCCTGGCAGGTCCTCCTCACGACATCCAATACACGTACAGAGCTGAACAATGTAAGTGTTTGCTGGTCGGCCCACTCTGATGTTGGTATACACGGGAAAACGTCCGTTATCAGTTCGTCCTTACTTCTCCAGCTGTATCCAGCATATCTTGCTCCTCTTATTTGGATCGTTTGTGTGATGGGATGTAAGTGGCCGAACAGCTACATTCTTGTGTGATGCTGCTTCCAAGATTTGTGCAGGACAGCACACAGCATCCCAGTGAACTTCCTATCTAGCTTTTTCCCCCAAGTGTGTCGTTAATGTCCAAGTGGTGCCTTCATACAGTTGTATTGACACGGCTTAGAAGAATTATCACTTTATCTTATCAGAGAGAGAGAGCAGAATTCCATGCTAAGATCATATTAAGGAATATTTCTTGGTTTATATCTGAAAACTGAAATGAAATTTCAAAAATCTTAATATTCAAAAATAATACTCATCTGCTTTGCTAGCTTGCTCAATCATGAGCATTCACTAAGCTTACTTTTAATTTTTATTCAATTATTCTAATTCATTTTAAACATAATTTGATCTATTTAACCCATAGATGTAAGCCTAACAGGTACTACAACTCTGCGTCAGAATTGACTCAATTACGATGAAACGGTACTCCACAGTCACCAAAGCCACCACCTTCTATTACGTATTATAAAAGGGGTTGGGGTTTGTCATAAGGGCAATAGGGTCGAACAATCATAGAGGTGCTAGGGCTTAAGCATCATGGGTCGCCACCCACAGCCAATAGGTGTCCCCATTGGGGGGGGGATTTTCCCCCTCTGCAAAGGTACATTTGGCGTATTCTATTTAATAATAGTCATTTGTTTGCAGAGTTGTATGGTTTCAAGTAACTAATTATAATAATCTTTAGTAAACAATTATAGCTTCAAGTAACTATTCTTAATACAAATAATTTACAGTTATATGGCATCAAGTATTCCTATAGAATATAGATACAGTTTAAATAGGTCTATATTGTTCATTGAGACACCCATAAAAAATCCTGTTAGAATTCACATGGCGATAAATCCTGAGAAAAAGTATGCATCTAACTACTCTTCCTTTAGTTATGGGTAATTAGTAGGGCTGACTGGGCTCTTTAATCTTAGTACGGGAACCTATCTAGGAGAAGGAAAACCCTGATTTCAAAACTGTTAAACCCTATTTAAAGATAAACCTTGTGCCACATTCTGCTCGTTGGTTGGTAAATACATATTTTATGTCTTTATGTTGGGACCCTAATAGGTACTACTAGACCGAGTCAGAGGAAAACTTAGGAGTAATGGAAATGAAGTGGGACTCCAAATTTCCCAGATCTCGGGAATTGGAACCTCACCATCTGACACATTTTAGTGTTCTATACAGGACACTCTTTCACTCTTTGTTTTATCTATTTATTCATTTATTTATTTATGTATTTTAATCTACGCTTTCTTCTTTCTTTAATTCTTTGCATTTTTCCTTATTTCTTTCTTTTTCTTTCTTTAACTCTTTGCTTTTTCATTCATTCTTTCTTTTTCTTTCTTTCTTTAACTTCTTGCTTTTTTCCTTCTTTCTTTATTTTTTCTTTTTTTTTTTCTTTCTTTCTTTAATTCTTTGCATTTTTTCCTTCTTTCTTTCTTTTTCTTTCTTTAACTCTTTACTTCTTTACTTCTTACTTTTTTCTTTCTTTCTTTAAGTCTTTGCATTTTTTCATTCTTTCTTTTTCTTTCTTTCTTTCTTTCTTCCTTTACCTCTTTGCTTTTATTCTTCTTTCTTTTTCTTTCTTTCTTTCTTTAACTCTTTGCTTTTTTCCTTCTTCCTTTTCTTTCTTACTTTGCTTTATTAATTTATTTACTTATTTATTTCACTCTATGTTTTCTTTCTTTCTCTTTTTGGTTTTCTTTCTTTCTTTCTTTTCTTCTTCGCTTTTTTTTCTTCTTTCTTTTCATCTTGTAAGGAGACTTTTGAGAAGATGGCTCACCTCTTTGCAAAGGATAAAGTCAGCGCTGACAGGACAATTTGGAATCAAAGACAAAGACAAACCCTACATACACACTAAGCTAAACCTTCTGATGGGAGTGTGAAGAATTTTCAGGCTCGTCCCATTCCAGAATACATATTTCCTGTCATTTTCCTCTTCCCTTCAACCCTCCTCCCCCTTATAAACCATTTTTCTCGGCCACCGATTCTTATTCGTCATATTTCTTTGCTTCCCACTCAAAAATCAAAGAAAATGCCTTTTTCCCCTTCTTTTTTTGTCGATTTCTTTTCCTTCCCGTCCTGCGTTTTTTTTTTCTTTTTTTGATTCAGCAAGTTTGGCCGCCCCAGGACAAATTTTCCACTTTTTAAATTTTTTTTGTTGCTTCACCGATGACGTCCCACTAAGTCAATATTGCTTTAAGATATGCGCACCCATCGAAATTAGGCGGGGCGGGGGCATTCTTTATTATGGGAACAGATAAAAACTTGTTTTAATTTTTATACCGATCTATTTTTTATTTCTATTTTTTAATGTCGATTTTTTTTAAATTGTATGAATTTTATGTTTCTTCTTTCTTTCTTTATTTCTTTGTTGGCAAATTCGCATTTGGGTAATTTTTTCTCATCCCAAATTTCCTCTTTTTTCTTTCTTATTAATATTAACTCTTAGATTGTTATAAAGATAATTGCATATCTTAACTACCAACTTTAAAACATCGAAGTTAAAAAGCAATGCGCCTGTTCAGTACTTAGTTGCTTGGTTGGTTAGTTGGTTGGCTGGATTTTACGGCATGTCAACCCTTGTTGGGTTATTTTATGCCGAAGACATTGTTTTATTTATTCTTTACGGTTACTGAACATTTGTTTAAACACATTTTTCTTAACTCATTTTCTTCTATTCATCTAATAGGTACAACCACTCCGGGTCAGAGTGGACCTAGGAGTAATGGCGATGAAGAGGTACTCTACATTTCACAGAGCTCCAAAATTGGAAATTCACCGTCAGATGGAATTTGACGTGATAAGCAGGACACGTTGATCTTTTTTAAAATTGTATAAATTTTATGTTTCTTTTTTATTTATTTCGAACAATCGTATTCTGTATTAAAAACCTAAAGCCCAAAAGGGTTTTCAACCGCATCTTATGAGAGATGAATCTTACATCTGCTCCTTTTGATTAACGGCCAAAATCTGACTAACTAACTTAACTTCCTTTCTCACATTTTCCTATTGGCAGAAGTCGGGCGGTCAACTAAGTCATTATCTATCAATAATATAATCTCCTCCAATTTTGAATTTCAACAAATTTTAATTCAAAATCTAACTACACTTACAGACATAATTTCTTATTAAAAATTTCTTCTTTTTTTCCTTCTTGATATTTTTGACTCTTAGCTTGTTAAAAAAATATTATTGCAAATCTTAACTACCCACTTTAAAGCACTGAAGTTAAGCAGCAATGATTCTGTTCAATACTTAGATGGGTGACCATCTAAACAATATCAGGTACTGTAAGCCACTTGATATGAAAATGACCTGATTCAACATTGAATGACTCGAAAAGGGTTTAAACAAAACATAACGAAATAACCAACCAAATGTGAAGCAGAATCTCTCAGGTTAGAATAAATGTATCAATTGAAATAAGAACCATTACTCGCCCTGTTAACTGGCTGTAAAATATGTCTACTACACCTCTGCAGTGGAGGGAAACCCCCACTTCCACCAATAACTAAGGGGTTATTTATTAGCCGTTGGTGGTGACCCGTAGTGGCTGAGGACAGGATTGTGGGGACTTGACGGTCTATGGCCCAGGTATTAAGTGGTCCTGTTACGTGCAACCCTCCATTTCAACCCTGACTTGGGCTAAACCATAGCAATCAATGCAGGGTTATCAAGAAATAAGGGACTTAGAATACGCTTACTATAATCCTTGCAGAAGTTTAAGATACTACGGCATGTTCCGGGTATTCTGGTGGTGAGGTTCCAGTTCAGGATCTCTGACGAGTGTTGAGTACTGATTCATTGTCATTACTCCCAGGCCCACTCGGCCTCAGAGTAGTATATCCAATTAGGTTCTCATGTTTAGGTCAAATAGATCGATTTAAAAAATTATTAGTACAAATAAGAATGCTTAAAGCCATAAAATCTAAATCTGTATCGACACACACACACACACACACACACACACACATATATATATATATATATATATATATATATATAAGCAAATACAAATAGGAATAGTTACTTAAAGCCATATAATTGTGTATAAATGATCTGTATTAGATAGGAATACTTGAAATCATATAACTGTTGTAGAGTACCTAGCACCCCTTCAGCTTTCTACCAGATGGACTGGACCATAACCTTAAATAGTCTACGATTAAAGTGGATTAATAAGCTGAATAATATTCTGACTGATCTTAATGCGTTTGGCTATACCGCATGTTATCCTCCTCTATTTCTTGTAAGTTTGTCTTGTTAATTGTTTGTAACTTATTGTTCTGTGTTTTTGAATGTATCCGTTAGCACCGGATACAAGAGCTGAATAAATATATTAAGCATTCAATTTCTTGTGTATCATTCCACCTCGACGATACAACAATAACTGTGTGCAAACAAATGGTTATAGACTAATAAAGTGGGAAAAAACATTGGAACATTGAAAATAAAGTTATATTTGTAATAAAATATGATAATGTATATGCAAGTTTATGGTTGCAAGTAACTATTTATATTTAATAATAGTCATTTGTTTGCACACGGTTTCATATGGTTTCAACTAACTAATTATAATAATAAACATTTATAAAAATTATAGATTCAGATGACAAGTTCTTTTTTCATTGTTGATCAACATTAGGTCTTTTGGGTGAGATTTTAGGTATTTGTTTGTATCTTAAAATTCCAGACAATTTTAACGGTCTCATTTTCTAGTTTATTTTTTATACATTTTCTTTTTTTCCTTTATTTATTTATTTATTTATTTATTTTCTATTAAACACAATGATTCTGTCATTTTTTATTTTTTCATTTCATTTTATTTTATTTATTTATTTTCCATTCGAAGCGAGTTATATACCTGTTAGGAAATGGACACGGTACCCCGAATTTAAATCCTGGACGAGATTGTTTGCATTTTACATTTCACACTAATATCCTAGGGAAATCCAGCTATTCTCCCTCTAGACTGGGATCTTTAACCCTTGGTATTGCGACTGGTAAAGGTGAAAGAAAACTCAAAATTAAACTCCCTTAAGAAATTGACCTTGTGTCACATCCTGCTCGTACGGAGATGAGACTGGTAGAATTTCACATAGCAAGTAAGGGCCCAAATAGAGTGTTTCATGTCATGGGCTGCTCAGCTACCAGGATTCCATCGGCCAGTGCCAGGTAACTCTACTAATATCATATATGACTCATAACTTAACTGAACACGGCGAGACGGGTTCAAATCCTAGACAAGACTGTCTGTATTTCACATAGCGTTAATACCCTTGGGAAAGGTATGCATCCAATTATACTCCCTCTAGCTAAGGGTAAATTGCGGGGTAGACTTGGCTCTTTAACCTTGGTATGGCAACCGGTCGAAGAGAATGAAAACTGAATTCAAACCTGTTAAACTCCGCCTAAGAAATTGTCTTTGTCTTGCATCCTGCTTGTACGGAGGGGTTAGGTAAATAAATATATAAAAGACTTAGTATATTTTTTAAGTGTTTTTGATTTGTTTGTTTTTATTCGAAGCGAGTTATATAACAAACTGCTGCTGCTGCTGCTGCCAACTGAGCGTAAAGTAAAAACGACCCGAGCGTTGTGATAAAAAGAAACAAAAAGAAAAACAAAAAGAAAAAGCGAAAAAAAAATTTTTCAAATTGCTTCTATTTTTCTTTAACTTCATATCAAATCTCTAATTCACCTTTCTGTTACTCTTCCTTTAATCTTATCATTTGGTATCCCCCACCCCCCTCATATCACTGGAGTGACATATTGGATTTGTCTTCCATGACATCTCACAATAAAGAGGAGTTTATTTGACATATCAGGTAGAACTTTTAAAATATACGTAATTAATAACCAAATCTCGTACAACTATTGCTCACCTACATAGGGGTACTTAGTGAGCTTCATTTTTGTTTGTATAAAGCCACAAGCGTGTTGTAATTAAACAGATATTTAGTCATCTAATTATATCTTGCACAATTTAACAAATGTTGACTACTTAAATATTTACCCAACCCATTCGCCACGGGTAGGGTTGGGCGCAATACCGCAATTATGGGGCATCCAGTGAGGATCGAAATCGCTATTCAGTAGTTGGTATCTAGTAAACCCATTCGTCACAAGCAGGATGGGTCGCAAGTATGGAGCAACCAGGATCGAGGATCGGACCCGCTATTCAGTAGCAATAGGATCTGCGAAACCAGCTTGATAACCCATGCACCACGATTGGGCGCCCTTTTTACACAACCCGTTTGCCATGGGAATAATGTGACATTTTCGTAAATATGGAGTATCCAGTGAGGATCGAACCCGCTATTTAGTAGAAATGGATCTACGAGGCAGGCTTGCTAACTCTTACACCACAATGTGACACCCTTTTCATTCAACCCCTTCGTCGTGGCTAGGATGTGACACTAGCTCGTAAGTATGGGACAGTCTTCGAGGATCGGACAGGGTATTCAGAAGTAATAGGATTTACGAGACCAGCTTGATAACGCTTACACCACGATGGGGCGCCCTTTTTACCCAACCCGTTCATCATGGGTACAATTTGACACAAGGTCGAAAGTATGGAGTATCCAGCGAGGATCGAACTCGCTATTCAGTATTAATGGATCTGATAGACTAGCTTACTAACCATTTACAATACAATAGAATTCCCTTTATACTGTTATTTGTATAAAGGACATATTTTTCATTCAGAGATATGAAATGATATCATAATAATCAAAAATAGTCCTGTTTCATAAGAAAACGAAAGGAATTGTTAATAACATAAATATGGTTGTACAGAGGTCATTTGAAGAGAGAAACTGAATCATGACTAAATATATTAATGTCAGGGTAAAGAGAACGCGAATTTAATTCTTTCCCTTTCCAGTTGTTAACCTTTTGTAGTTAGATTTTTCATCTTAAATTTCTTTCTTTCATTTTTCTTTTGTAAAAGGAAATTAAATTCTGTTGAGAATTGACGGAGATACGAGGCTTCAAAGATCCCCTAAAAATGTCCTTCAAAGATCCCTAAAAATGTCCTTTTTAAGGGATAAGTCTACCTATTTCCGTGAATATTTCATTGTCTTCGCGCTTTTGTTATTATATTGTAATTTTCTTTCTAATATTAAATCTCTCTCTCTCTCTCTCTCTCTCTCTCTTCTCTCTCTCTCTCTCTCTCTCTCTCTCTTGTTTATCGATCTATCTATATATCTACGAGGGTCGTTGAAAAGGTTCTAAACCTTTTACAGATCCTTTATATCATCCATTTATAGATTTGTCTCACACCTCTCATCTTTATATGGGCCTAGATTGCACAGAAATTAGACAAATTAGTTTTCTGGTTTTATAAGAACTGGTCTTCTTTCTTGGTGAGGCTTAGAACTGTTTGAACGACTATTTGTATTTATATAGCTATATCAATTCGTTCGTGCATGTTTATACCTTCCTATCTATCTCAGTTTGATTATATCTATTTATCTATCTCAGTCTATCCATACTTGTTCACATCTATCTATCTATCTATCTATCTATATATATATATATATATATATATATATATATATATATATATATATATTATATATATCCCAGTTCGTTATATCTATCTATCTCAGTATGTACATACTTGTTCATATCTATCTATCTATTATCTTTGGAAATCGGCCTGTTTCTATATATCTATCTATCTTTTTTTCCTTTTCTGGTTTTCTGGTACGTTCCTCTGCACCTTCTTTCTTTCTTTCTTTCTTTTCTTTCTTTTTTTTCTCTCCGTCTCAAATTTTTACCTATTCTCTCTCTCTCTCTCTCTCTCTCTCTCTCTCTCTCCTCTCCTCTCTCTCTCTCTCTCTCTCTCTTCTCTCTTCTTCTCTCTCGTCTTCTTCTTCTTCTTCTTCTTCCATAAGACAAATTGCGGACAAACCCAGCAGCGAAAAAATGTTATTTTTCTTGTCCTAATTATTCATCGGACCGAAATGATTGCAACGGGGGAAAAAAATTAAGGGCAAACAAAAAAAAAACAAAAACAAAAAACAAAAAACAAAAAGTAATAAAAAAAGAAATGCGCAAGGAAAACTAAAAAGTAAACACGAAATATTTTAATGTGTCTAATCTTGTTACGGGGAAAAAACGAAGCAACATCAGAAATAAAAGGGGAAGAGAATAATCTTATCTGTACATCTGAGGCGAATGAAGAAGAAGAAGAAGAAGAAGAAGAAGAAGAAGAAGAAGAAGAAGAAGAAGAAGAAGAAGAATGAAATGAACGATTGAAGAAGAAGAACAAGATGATAATTTCACATCGGATGCCATTTTTATTTGCACGGCTTTTTAGGAGAGGCCGCCTGAAGGAACCCGGATGAAGGACATGAATGGAACTCAGATCAGTGGTGAGGGTGTTGGAAGTGGCAAGAAACGGGGGACGACGACACTGAAGCAAAAGTGGTTCGAGCGAAATCGAAGGAAAAGAAGAAAAAGGAAGAGATGGCATGAAAGGAGGAAAATAATTAGTAAAAGAAAATATAGATATGTTATATGAAGAAGAGGAAGTGAAATGATAAAGAAGAAGAAGAAGAAGAAGAAGAACAACAACAACAACAACAACAACAACAACAAGTGAACTGTTTAAATTAGAGGACCCTATTGTATTAAAGAATAAAATGTATTATACAAGAGATGAAAAAGAAAGAAAGGAATTAGGCGGAGGAATAAGAAGGGAAAGAAAAACAGGTGTGGGGGTAAAAGCAATGAATGAATGAATGAATGAATGTAGAAGAAGAGAAGAAGAAGAAGAAGAAGAAGAAGAAGAAGAAGAAGAAGAAGAAACAACAACAACAACAACAACAACAACAACAACAACAACAACAATAATAATAATAATAATAATAATAACAAACTATTGTATAAAAAAGTGGGCGCTATAGTATTGAAAAAGAACAATTAGAAGAATTGTTATAGAAGAGTTGAAAAAGAAAAAAGAAACTAATAACAAAAGAATTGACGAAAGAAGAAGAAGAAGAAGAAGAAGAAGAACAACAACAACAACAACAACAACAACAACAAAAACAACAAAAACAGCAGCAGCAGCAGATGAGGGTGGAGGGCTAAAGGAAATGCCAAAATAAAAGAATTAAATGAAGAAGAAAAAAATTATTATTCAAATTTTTCAACACAAGAAAAATGACGTCATCGGAAGCAAAGAAAAAAAAAGTAAACAATTTTTTGTTGACGTTATTTATTTTACTTTTCTTACGAACGATATTTTTCCATACCGAATTTATTTCACTTGTTTCAATTGGGAATAACGAGGTGGAGGGGGGAATGGCGTGATTTGGCGAAGTTGGCGGGGGTCAGCTGTGGGTTGATATTGGCTCTCACAGAAGAGGAAGAAGAAAGGAAGTAATCGAAAAAAAGAAGAAATGAGTAGAAGGAAGGAGCTCTTTGAACAGTTCAAAAGGTGGGAGTATCTCAACAGAAAACTGTAATTTCACGCACTTGACTTATTTAAATGAAATACAAATTTTGTTGAATAAAAAAAAAAATGGTGCAATTATCCGGCTAGTGCCAACGTACTGTTGTTAATGAGTTTGATTCTAACTGGGTGCCCCTAATTTTTGGCCTTAGGCCAAACTATGATCAGTTCGTATCAAAGATAAGCTTAGTAAATGAAGTAATGAAAATGTTTATTTTTAACGTTTTACGTTGGAAGTCATGAATAAATATAAGTTTGGGGGGGGGAGTTTCTGTGGTGTAATGGCTAACGTGCCGGACTGCAAAGCTGGTTTGAATTCAGAGTTTTTTTCTTCCCCAAGACTGGTTGCGTAGCTAAGTCTAAAGAAATCAGGGTTCAAGACTCCAATAAGCACCCTAACTTCTAAACCTAATCGAAAGTTCATATTTTGACTCGTCACCGGTAAGTTCCGTTACAAACATTTGTAAACAAACCAACAGACGATTTTTGCACTTATGTATCCGACAAAAACAAATTTTAAAAATTGTGTGAAATCATGTCTGAACAATATCCTTTTATTCAAATAAGCATAAAAAATATTTTGTAAATAAAAACTGTATTTCTTTTTTTCTTTCTTTTTTTCTTTTTTTTTTTTTTAAACCTTTGATTAGCTTGAGAATCAAAGGTGCTTACTGAAGACGTGATCCAAAATGAGCCATTCCAATTTCCTAACAGATGGGGGAAAGAACAGGTAAATTCGTAGTATTTCCTTGTGGGGTAGTGG